>PITA01009853.1:0-75121 GCA_004023965.1 Spilogale gracilis
AGAGAGAGAGATCACAAGTAGGCAGAGAGGCAGGCAGAGAAAGAGGAGGAAGCAGACTCCCCGCTGAGCAGAGAGCCCGATGTGGGGCTTGATCCCAGGACCCTGAGATCATGACCTGAGCCGAAGGCAGAGGCTTTAACCCACTGAGCCACCCAGGCGCCCTGAGGAGATACTTTTAAGAAGCTGGGTGCCCCACTGCTCAGAGACAACCAGGTAACTGCAGCAGGAGAAAGGCTGTGAAAAAAAAGCGGGGAGCCTATTTTCACTTTCCTTCCCAGAGGGGACAAATAGCCACTGGCCCCATTCTCCAACCAGATTCCCTCCTCTCCTCGCAAAATTCACTAGTGACATTCAGGCCTGGTTCTACTCTGATCTCTCCACTGTTTGAGTAGAAATCATCAACCTAAAGTAAGTGAAGTTAGAGCCCAGAACTTTCCTGCTGCTGGAGGAGGGGTCCAGAACACAGGGCTCCTCACCATCCCACCATCCGGAGAACCTGTAGTTTTTCATCTGAACATAGAGCCATTCTTGTTTGTTCCTTTGTCTTTGCAAATAAAAACAACCATTGAGTCTCCTGAATTCATTCAGCCCCAGGGTGAAGAAGGCTATGATGAAGATTCCACAGGCCAGGTTTTAGGTTCCTGCACAGGTTCCAAACGAGGACTTAACGCAGTTTGCAAAGAAACACAAGCACAGAAGTAACACAAGTTGGAGAAGAGCAAACCAGAAACATCACAGTGGAACACAGAATCGATGGGGAAGTGAATCTTACAGAAGATCGGCACACAACAGAGTCCTGTGCATTTACTTAACGAGGCCACAGATTTGGCTCTAACACTTCTGTCAAGGAAGTACGATGGGCGGTACAAATCATAGTGTCCACATGTTAAAACACCGGTCAATTAAAGCTACAACTAATTTTTAAGACACACAGCAATTTCTTCCATGAGCCCCTCCAAGGAATACAATGGATAGACTTTAGAGTTCTCATTAGCCACTTCTTTGTAATAGTACTAACCGTTATGGTGATATTTTGTCCCAACAATTTTTGATCTGATCCCATGGCATCTCAGGAAGCCAAGCCTTAGGGAAACAATTACTCAAGGAGTCCGTGGGACACTTCAGGCCCACCGTCTGGTCCTGGGTTGATCCTAAGGAATGGACAGGCATGGATGACCTTAACATCCTCCTGGGATACTTATCTCAAGTATGAGTTTCTCCTCTGAGTTTGTGATGGAAGGGGTGACATTCCAGATGATTCGGTCCTTTTTGGCAGATATGTGGAGTGTACTGATAATGTGTTACTTGGAAAGGGAAAACTATATGGCCAACATGGCAGGACTGGCATCCTCTTACGAGAGGGGAGCCGTGCCCAGACGGCCCTGCACAAAGGGCTCTCAGGCAGCCAGTCTCTGCAGAGAGAGCTCCCACGGCATGTCTCAGGCCACATCCCATCCCGGGCAAAGTCCACCCCATGGGAACAGCAGGGGCAACCGTGCTAAGTACTGATTGGAAATGACCTCATCTGACCACCCATTAGCTAGGTCATGCTTCGTTTGCCTCTTACACCAAAAGACACTGCAAGGTGACACTGGCTTGGAGAAATTAAATAAATAACTTCCCCATTGTACCAAAGTATGGTGTGTGAACCATGACGCCTGCCTCGAACCCAAATCCGGGTCATGTTCTCCAACACTCTGATGCTACAACGTTTCAAATAGAGAGACATCAGGACTCCAAATTCTATTTCAGAATGTACCTTGGAAAGTTTTTAGAGAAGTTACAGCCAAAATTTCTGGGGTGTCTGGGTGGCTCAGTTGGTTAAGTGACTGCCTTCTGCTCAAGTCATGATCTCAGGGTCCTGGGATCCAGCCCCCCATCAGGCTCCCTTACTCTGCGGGAAGCCTGCTTCTTCTCCCTCTGCCTGCCACTCCCCCTGCTTGTGCTCTGTCAAATAAATAAATGAAAGTCTTCTAAAAAAATTTCTGGATAAAGCACCCATGAATGTGTGTTAGCAGGCATGTATTGAGGCTTTAGTATTTCCCATATGAAATCTCCTACGGTCTATCAACTTTTCTAACAGCCTGTTCATTCTCTTTGCCAGCTGCAAATTGGAAAATTTTTTGCTCTGCTGATGAGCAGTTTTCCTCTTTTTGAGCTTTCTGAGTATTTTAAATAAGAGTTTAATCTCTTCTAGAAGAGCATGGCCACGAGTCCCCTGCAACCACACATTCTGTGGGAAGGGAGGAGAAACGGGTTATTTGACAGGGTAAAGAAAGGAGAGCGTCAAATATTTTAAGTTCCTTCTTAGATGAGAGGCATTTGACCACCTGTTTTCTCTGGCCTTTGAGGGCAAAGCAAAGAGTGATGAGGAAAAACACCAGATTGGCAGATTTCAAAATTTTTAAAAATAATCTTTAGGAAACTACTAGAGCTATCTAAAAGTGGGATGAACTGCCTCTGAAGGGAAGGGTTTCTCCTCCTTAGAAAGCTTAGTATGCAGGAGAAATACTAAGGAGGCTGTGAATTCAAGACTGGACTAGGTTCCTTCCAGTCCAAAATTCCAAAAGAACACGCATTTCTAAAATAGGTTCCCACTTCAATGCCCATGAATTCAACAGTTCTTCTGAAGATGTATTTTAAGAGTACACAAGAATGCAGTAAGGAACGGGGTTGCCTCTGTGGATGAGAATTAGCTGGGCTAGGGGTTGGAAGGAGGCTTATTTTTCAATAGTCCTTTTATACCTTTGCAATTTTGTACTGTGACTAGGCATCACCTAATAGGCCCCTGCTGAGCTTGGAGGGGTGGGCACTGCTGATGACAGCCCTCCCGGTTTCTTCAGCCATTTATTCTCTCCTTTTGAGTCAAGTTATTTGCATTTGACTCTGAGTTGAGACCTATCTCAGGCAGAGTAGGGAAGAAGCTGCTTCTTTTTCAGAGATAATATGCTGACAGGAAACTGCTGAGGCATTATATGACATATATGACATTAGTATTCTTCATTATCTCGAGGGGTTGCGGGTTACTTAATACTTAAAAAGCAGGGTCATGTTTTGGAATGCTAGTTTCTGGTATTGTTGAGATGTTTGTTGATTACTTTGCAAGGGATCTTGTAGGAAGTTTCTGGACCCTACACAATGCTTTGCCCATGTTAAAGGTTTAAAATTGAGATTAAATAATTTGTCCAAGGTATTACTACTTGTGTCAGGGATACTTATGGCCAGAAACATTAGCCTCCGGGTTGCAACTGGTGGCCTGAACATCAAGTTTCAGGATACAGATGTGACTTGTGTGGCCCATTCAGTATTTATTTTTCTCCTTTTCCCTTTCTTTCTTTCTTTCTTTCTTTCTTTCTTTCTTTCTTTCTTTCTTTCTGTCTTTCCTTCTTTCGCTTTTTTAAAAAAATATTTTATTTATTTGACAGCGAGAAACACAGCTAGAGAGGGAGCACAAGCAGGGGGAGTGAGAGAGGGAGAAGCAGGCTTCCCACCGAACAGGGAGTCCGATGTGGGGCTTGATCCCCTGAGCTGGGGATCATGACCCAGGCAGATACTTAATGACACCCAGGCACCCCCAGTATCTCCTTCAATTGAATTAATGGCAACATTGAAAAATCAGGACATTTCACATTTAAAATACGGATTTGGGAGCTGGGTGTCTCAGACGTTATGCATCTGCCTTCGGCCCAGGTCATGATCTCGGAGACCCGGGATCGAGCCCCACATCGGGCTCCCTGCTCGGCGGGAAGCCTGCTTCCCCCTCTCCTACTCCCCCTGCTTGTGTTCCCTCTCTGGCTGTGTTTCTCTCTCTGTCAAATAAATAAATAAAATCTTTTCAAAAATAAAATACGGATTTTGAAAAATGGAAGTGCTGGTCACTGGGTCTGTTTCAAACCTCGTGGCAATATGCTGGATGATAAGTGTCCCCTTCAGAAAGGATATTATGTCTCCAACTCACACCGACACCGCCAGGCTTGACCATCAGTTCAGGGTCCCCGTGCGGCCACTGGAGGCATTCGAGTTCACAACACACACTTCCTGGGTGAGCAGTGTCACGCTGGAGGTCTGATCCTCACCTCTGGTTTCCCTTCCAGCTCACCCTCGCTGACCTCACGAGCCGGTGCATGCACTTGTTGATGGATTTAGGTCCCGAGGTCATAATACACTGTATAGCACCATAGACCTCACCTTAAATTAGCATATTCAAATTTTAGCACATTTCGATTATTTTTTTTCAAAAAACACAGATGTTTATCACCGCTCGTGCTTATACAGTTATCACGGTTGACTTTCTGCAGGCATATATTTTATTTGCTCTCTATATATCAATTTTAATTTATGTATTGCTATGTACATAGTTGATATATGTTATATATATGTCAATTAGAAATTATTGGAGACAGAGTCTTGTTGTAAGATAGAGAAAGAAGGCCTGTTTCTCAATGGATTCCTGTCCCATAACCACCTACCATGAGCTGACCTTGAACTGGCAGGGGTCAAAAATCGGGGGTAGGAGTGGAGGTTTAGGGGGTGCCTGGACTAAATATTATTGCTTATCTTACAAATCAGCCAGTTTTGTCCAGCTTTTCTGTTTATAACAAAATATTATAATACGTGATAGAATAAGTGCTTCATTAGAAAGCAACTAGACATTTTGAGGTATTTTAGCTATTTATGATTTAATTATTTTCTTTAATATAATTATATCTCTACTCACATATTAAAGGTCATGTGACATAATATGGTCAAACTCATATTCTTCTAAATGGGAATTCAGAAAACTTCAAAAATTAAGAGAACTGTGTCACTTTGTTTTTCTTCACAAAGAACATAGATGTGGTGAATAAAGGATTTATCTGTAGTAAATAAAGAAAAAAATCACTTTTGAGGAAGTCTCCAGAAGTTAGATTCAAAGTAGCACTTTAATTTTTTTTAAGATGTTTCTTTTTTAAATAATCTTTACGTCCAGCGGGGGATTTGAACTTGATCCTGAGATCAAGAGGCACAGGCTCTATGGACCCAGTCAGCTCGGCTCCCTCAAAGCGGCATTTTTAGGTGGGGGGGGGATGTGTAAAGAGGAGATCATAGGTTAAAAATGATCAACAGGGCTTGAGAAATTGAAGAGAATTGCTTTTCTATTTCTGCAACTGAATGGAACATGAGACACTATGACAGTTGTTAATTTTGTAGAACTGAGGGCCAGAAAGCCTGCGTTTCCACTTAGGCTGGGGAGGGACATCAGAGATAGAGCCCTGCCATTTTTCAGATGACAGGGTGAGCATTTTGTCTAGATGAATTGCTTCAGGGAGGGGAAGGATAAGTAAATAACATTTCGGTAATAAAAGAAAACACAAAGGAGTTCTCGAGGTTGTTAGTTATTGTATTAAAATTCACAGTTGGAATAAATGGCATTTACTCTACGTTCACTAAGTCTGGAGTGGCTGGGAGACAGGTCAGTGACCAGTTCCTGCTGTCCTACAAATAACAGTCAGCCTGCAAAGGTCACCTAGACTAACCAGATGTGTGTGTGTGAGAATAAGAAACTTTCTAACTGAATCATCAATTTCATTGATTTCTAAACACCACCCAAAATAGGGTTTTACTATTCTACTATAAAAATAAATTCTTGGGGTGCCTGGGTGGCTCAGTTGTTTAAGTGACTGCCTTCAGCTCAGGTCATGATCCCGAAGACCCGGGATCGAGTCCCACATCGGGCTCCCTGCTCGGCGGGAAGCCTGCTTCTCCCTCTCTCACTCCCCCTGCTTGTGTTCCCTCTCTGGCTGTGTTTCTCTCTGCCAAATAAATAAAATAAAATCTTTAGAAATAAAAAAAAATAAATTCTCAGTCTGCATTTGGGGAAAATACTGTGACATTGGAGATTAGTGAGTTGTTCTGACAGTGTGATATTTACTTTCGTTGTCTGATAAGGTGATTGGACAAGTGCCTACTGCCTTTTCTTCCTGAGTAATCTCAGTTGAGAACAATTCATTGCAGCCCAGTGGGGAAATGGAGTCCCTCAGGATCTGGCAACCCCAAGCCCCAAGGGAGGATGGTACTTTCTGGTCCCCTGGCAGTCAGCTGTATACCGTATTAATGGGGGTAAATGGGTTTCTCCTGGGTAAAAGCTCTCAGAAGCTGGGTAGGCTTCCCTGTGACACCTCTTCTCTCTTTCTTGTTGGCTGGTAATGCACCAGACTGTGGCTTCCTCCTCAGCCCACACGGGGAGTGGAATTGATGACGGGGAGCAGATCCTTCTGCGGGACAGATAAGTGGTATCTATGTGGTGGTCATGAGGAATGGCAGACAATCATCCCTTCGTCAGGCTATCAGGATTTTCAGGTGTTTTTTTTTTTTTTTTAAGATATTACTTATTTATTTGACGGAGAGACACAGAGAGAGGAACATACGCAGGAGGAATGGAAGAGGGAGAAGCAGGCATCCTGCCAAGCAGGGAGTCCGATGCGGGGCTTGAACTCAGGACCCTGGGATCATGCCTGAGCCGAAGACAGATGCTTAATGACTGAGACACCCAGGTGTCCCACAGGCTTTTTTAAAGATTCTATTTATTTTTGGGAAAGAAAAGGGTAGTGAAGAAGTGGAGGGCATGAAGCAGAGAGAGAAGCAGACTCCCCACTGAGCAGGGAGCCCAATGCTCAACTCCATCCCAGGACCCTGAGATCATGACCTCAGTGGAAGGCAGATGCTTAACCAGCTGAGCCACCCAGGTGCCCCTCAGTTTATCTCTTACTCCCTTATACTCTAACATACTTTGACTTCTACAAGAAGTATTCAACCCCTAATTCACTATTTGCATATTTTATGTATACTTTATATAAAATTGTTTTCTGATTGATATATAAGCATCCATATACATGGTTCTATTATATATATGTGGTACCTAAATGGGGTTTCTCTCGATCAGACGGGGGCTTCCAAGTGTGGGGTGATGATCAGACGGAAGCCGGCGGCTCAGGAGGTGAAAGCAGTCATTGGAGGCAGAACAAAGATGATAGAAATGTCCTGAATAAAGCGCAAGGGCGCCGCACACCCGACGGCAGAGGAGAGGCTGTGGACCACGAGTTAGGGAGTGGGGGCTATTTTTAAAGGGCGAAGATGAGGCGGTGTGGTGACATACGGAATTCTCCATTTTTGGTAACTGTGCCCGGTTGTTAAGTAGCCCACTGGTCAGCCAGGGCCTATGGATATTTTGAGGTGGGTCCCATTGTTCCAGCCTGTTTGCTTAAAAACAATATACATATTAACATATGTACATTATATACAATAATTTATATATACATAGATTATATATGCTAATTTATATATACATAAATTCTACATATATAATATATAAATACACATAGACATATACTTTTTACTGGGAGAAGGACATGAAGTAACCATATGATCTAAAAATTGCCACTAATTAGGGCGCCTGGGTGGCTCAGTCACTAGGCAACTGCCTTCGGCTCAGGTCATGATCCTGGAGTCCCGGGATGGAGCCCCGCTTTGGGCTCCCTGCTCTGCGGGAAGCCTGCTTCTCCCTCTTCTAACTTTCCCACCTCCCCTGCTTATGTTCCCTCTCTGGCTCTCTTTCTCTGTCAAGTAAGTAAATAAATAAATCTTAAAAAAAAAATAAAAATAAAAATTGCCATTAACGAAAGGTGACCTTGAACATGTTTTATTTCTTCAATCTTTCCAGCCAAAAGCCTTCTTTTTTTCCGCTGCACATTGTCATAAATGTTTGCCCCACAGGTTTGCTATTTGAGATAAAGTAAGCACCTAGCACGTAGCATTTGACAAAAAGCGCCACGTCTATGTTTTTGGGGCTATGGGAGACGTATATAACATTCTTTCATTTCCCCAGAGACTTCTGTTTCTGCAGACAGAGCAGTAAACAAAGCCCCTTCACTGGCTCAGCTCTGAGCCCCTTGTCACGGAGTGCACCCCCTTAGATTTTCCTTCAGTTGGTCTTCATGGTCCTACGAACAATCAAAACATAGACTTAATCACTCATTTTTTTAATTAAAAAAAAAGAAGACCTCCCCTTCCCCATGGCATGGCTTAGCAACAATGATTCTTCTCTGAGATTTCTAATTATGAACTTTGAGGACCAGCCTTGTTCCTGGCCTTCAAAAGAACTGCTATTTGTTGTAGCAGCTGCAGGGGAAGAAAGGGCAGTGAATGTCCCAGAGGGCTGGCATCCCGCTCGCAGCTCCAGCCGTCCACAGATCGACATGCTGACAGGGACTCCGCGATACATGCCATCAGCTGGCTCTTTCTCGGAGCCCGGCTGACCGCCTTACCCAGCACAATAGTTCCCCGATTGCCTTTTTCAAAGGTTGCTTTCAATCCTGCCCCCCTTCCTGTGGGGCGGGAGTGGGGAGAAGTCTCGGGTTCCAGACTGATATTGGGATCTTAGAGCAGCCTTGAAGGTGAAAGCTAGCTGTATGCAAGCTTGAGGGATTTGGAGGCCAAGTGCAGAGGACGAGGCTGGGAGTGCTCTGAGGACCTTTGCACAGATTGGAGGCAGTTGCCCTGGGGAAACCCAGAGCCTCCCGCCCCCTCCGTCCCCCAGGCACTTGGCCAGGATTTCTGTGGGATCTTGACATTGGAGAGCTTCACCTGAGATGTGTGGGAAGCTGCTCCTGTGTGAGCTACGCCTTCAGAGATTTATGTACCTGTTTGTAATTCCTTCTTTTACTATGTTTGCCCCCCCTTTTTTCCTCCTGGGGAGATTTTTGTCTCTTTGCAAATCTTTCACTTTTAAATGAGGGCTTGGAAGGAGGAGAAGCCAGGGAGAATTGAGAGGCGTTCCCTGCTTTCAGCAGGATGGAGAAGGGGAATACTGGTTCCTTCCCCCATCGCCTTCTTTTCTGAGATTTGGATTGTTTCTCAAGTTTCTCTTTGAAACTGTTAGTTAGATTTCCTGCAGTGTCATTTGCCCAGCACCTGCAGAAGAGAGAGGTCTCAGATGTCTCCAGGGAAACTGGCTGGGGCAGTTCCTTTTTCAGCCGGAAAGCATTGAGTGGACCACGAAGGACACCTGGGGCCTCAGGGAACCAGTGAAAGGAGCAGTGGGTTGAGCTCTAGTTCCACCATAGGGGTCCTGGCCCTCCACCAGAGTGCCCATGTCCCAAATGTGGGACTCCCCAGCCAAGAACGGAGATGCCTCCCCTCCCCAATGTGTTGGTTTGCTTTAGGTTTACCCTAGACAGAGCCAGGGTTCTGCTGGTCAGCCTGCTTTGGTATAGAGCCGAGCCTCTCCTCCAGGACCCAGCCCTGCTCACCCTAGTCCATGGCCACATCTTCTGGTCCCGCTGAAACTGGGAAGCAGAGAAGTTCTCATCTGTTCCTTGTTACCCAATCCTTATGGTTCCCTACAGCCAGCCCCTGGGTAGGTCAGCTGGCCGTGTTTTTACTGGAGTACTACATCTTTACCTATCCCTGGAAGATCTAATGACCCCAAGATCTCCTTAAAAGATTAAAGATAAATTCTGTGGCTTCAGGCAGCTTCATGGACCAATCTGGTCCATGATGTGTCTCCCATTAACCTCAGGCTGCTCTCTGGGCGCAGAAGACCGGAAGAGGCTATCTTTGGAAAAAAAACCCCTTCCCTCATTTCAGGATTCTGGCTAGAATGTTTCCTGACCCCAGAGCAGAGGATTTAGGCCCCTGCTACGAACAGACAACCCAGAACAGCTCCAGGATGCTGTGCCCTCCCAAAGGCATTTTTGTTTGTTTGATTTTTTAAGATTTTTATTTATTTGTTTGACACAGAGAGGGGGAAGGGAAGAACAAACAAAAGCAGGGAGAGGGGCAGGCAGAGGGAGAAGCATATTCCCCCCTGAGACCCAAAATGGGGCTCCATCCCAGGACCCTGGGATCCTGAGCTGAGCCAAAGGCAGATGTTTCACGCACTGCGCCCCTCGAGTGTCCTCCGAGGCGGTTTAGCCACAGAAATCACCAGTTTTGTCCCAGCAGCAGCCAGGATGCTCCTCTGGTCACCCTTGGAGACGGTTCATTGATTTGTCACCTTCATACCAGTGGGACATGGAGCTATGGAGACTATAGAGACCTTTGCCCCTTTTTGCACAGCTTGTGTGGGGTTAAGGAGAAAAGCGAGTGGGAGATGTCCTTCAGGCAGTTCCAGTGACGTGTGTAGTAAACTCCTCTGACATCATCATTGTACACATGCACTCGGTTGAGAGACCTCTGTGTGTTGAGTTCTGCTTACTGTTCTGTCCCCAAATTATTCGAACAGCACCCAGTACTTTCTCTAAGGGGTGGCAGATCAATGAATTTAAATGAATTTAAATGAATTTAAATGAAATGGTGTGGAGGGGCTTACTGAGAAGGGAACTTTTTTTCTTTCCTTTTCTTTTTTCTTTTACGATTTCATTTATTTATTTGACAGAGATAGAGAACACAAGCAGGGGGAGCAGGAGAGGGAGAAGCAGGCCCCCCTAAGCAGGAGCCAGATGTGGGACTCGATCCCAGGACCCCGGGTTCATGATCTGAGCTGAAGGCAGACGCTTAACCTACTGAGCCACCCAGGCGCCCCCAAAGGGAGCATTTGAATGCATGGAGGACAGTCAGTGAGTCCGATGGGGGCCTGGAAAGAGGAGGACTTGTTTAAACAGAGGGCAGCAAGAAAGTCAGTGTGGCTGGAATGGAGTGAGGGGTGGGAGAGGGGCAGGAGCCGAGATCAAAGGGGCAGAGGGACCGCAGGGCCTTGGTAGGGCATTGTACTGTTTCCAGCTTTTACTAAAAAATAAATGGAGAAAAAAATTGGAAGACTGAACAGAGAAGTAACATGCATGATTGATGTAGGTCTTAACTGGATCCCTTTGGGGTGAGGGCTGTGCCCAGAATGGAACGAACGTAGGGAAAAGGCTATTGCAATAACCCAGGTGAGACATGGGCCTGGCTTGGTGCTCCCTTCTCAGTGAGCCCCTCCACACCAAATGACATGTGGCCAGATTCTGGATGTAGTTAGACGTAAGGGCTGACACAAATTACAGATCAGTTGGATCTGGGGCATGAGAGAAAGACAAGAACCAACGATGACCTCAAGGCCTTTTCAGCAAGTGGGAGATGGTAGTCTTCACAGATATGGAAAACAGAAGAGGGAGAGAGGTCTGGAAGGGGGAAATCTAAGAATCTGGTTTTGAACTTGCCTTGTATGAGATCCTTTTATATTTTCAAATGGAGTTATTAGGTAAGGAGTTGGATGTAGAAGTTTGGGCTTTAGGACAGAGGTCCAGGCAAGAGATAAAAATTGGGATCATAATATACTACTCAAAGTCTTGAGATTGAATGAGATCATAAAGAGATGAGTAGAGAATATACTTGCTAAGGACCTGTGGTTAGAGTCCTGAGCCCTGGGGCTTCCAAAGTGGAACAGGTTTAGGAGATAAGGAGGAAAGAGCGAAGAGAGGAGTGGCCTGATCTACTGTCTTGGAAGCAAGTTGAGAACAGGTTTCAGTGCAGAGGGATTAATCTGTTACATCAAAACCTGCAGGTACATGAGTGGCATTCTTTTTGCCATATTACAGTGCTTCCTTTGGTGTATGTACTATGATTTATTTTCCTGTTTCCTATGGAAAGACATTTAGAGTGTTCCCAAGCAATGCTAGAGGAATAACCTGGCATACTGATTTCACACATTTGCAAGTGAAATTCCTGAGTGTTTTGTTTCTGATTTTAAAAGAAAATTTTTCTCTTTTTTAAGATCTGAACTTTAAAAATGAAGGTATAACTTACATGTAATAAAATATGCATTAAATGGCTTTATATGGTTTAGATTTGCATTTCTCTACTGTCTAATGAGATTTTTCATGTACTTATTGACCACTTGAGACGTATTTGTCTTAAATCTTTGCCTATTAAAATTATTATCAACTTGATGGAGGTATAGTTTGCATATGATAACCTGTATCTGTTTAAAGTATAGAATTCAGGGGTGCTTGGGTGGCTCAGTCAGTTATGAGTTTTCCTTCAACTCAGGTCATGATCCTGGGGTCCTGGGGTCCTGGGATAGCATCCTGCATTGGGCTCCCTGCACAGCAGGCCTGCTTCTCCCTCTCCCCACTTGTGCTCTCTCTCGTTCTCTCTCTCTCTCTCTCTCAAATAAAGTCTTAAAAAATAAATAAAGTGTAAAATTCAATGATTGCTGACATTACAAGATTCCGTGAAGTCACCACCACCATCAAGACAGGAGACATTGTGGAGGGCCTGGCTGGCTCCGTAGGTGGAGTGCGTGACTCTTGATCTCCGGGTTGTCAGTTCGAGCCTCACATTGGGTGTAGGGATCACTTAAAAATAAAATCTTAAAAAAAAAAAGAGGGGACATTTTCATCTCCCCCAAAAAGTTTCTTGTACTCCTTTGCAGACCCCTCTCTTTTTTCCTTGCCTCAGGCAACCACTGATCTACCTTACATCACTACAGACTAGCTGGCACGTTCTAGAGTTTCAGAAGCAATCTAGACTTCAAAAAGGAATCATACAGTATGAAGTATTTTGTGTCTGGCTTTTGAGATTCATCCATATTGTTGTGTTTATGAGTAGTTTGTTCCTTTTATCACTGAGTTAAGACTCCGTTGTATGGATATGCCATATTTTGCTTACCCATTCACCAGTTGTTGGGCATTGGGTTATTTCCAATTCTTGGCCATTACCAATATCAGTACAATGTCTATGGATATTCAGGTACAAGTCTTTGTGCAGACCTATGTTCTTATTTTACTTGGGTAAATACCTAGAAGCAGGATTGCTGAGCTGCTGGGCAAATGCTCCACCGGCTCCCGCTGCTGTGTTTTGGGAGGGGCCGCCAAAACCTTTCTGCCATGATTGTCAAGGAATGGCCAAGGACTTGAAGGTAAAGCACAGGTTCTTTACACGCGTCTTGGCAATACCTTGAAACTTTCAGATGCTACGTGTGCGCTTGCCTCTCATTTCTCCCTGTATGTGCCCACAGCTAAAAAGGGGAGAAATTGGTGACATATTTCTCTAAATAAATTTATTTATTTTATTTTATTTTATTTATTTTATTTATTTGACAGAGAGAAACACAGCCAGAGAGGGAACACAAGCAGGGGGAGTGAAAGAGGGAGAAGCAGGCTTCCCGCCGAGCAGGGAGCTCGATGTGGGGCTTGATCCTGGGTCTCCGGAATCATGACCTGAGCCGAAGGCAATTGCTCAACCAACTGAGCCACCCAGGCGCCCTAATGATGACAATCTTTACTGATGTTTCTGACTTCCTATAACTTCCGTTTGGGTAGAATCTAGAGGTGAGATTGGACATGATAACAGTTATTGGCGTGAGGAAGGCAGTTCAGGAGGGCCGTGTATGTTGTTGTTTCCTCACCATGACTCAACATGCCCAACAGAAACAATAAAAAATGAGTTCCTAGTGGATGCTTCTTTGTAATCAAATAATTTTGACTCATATAGAACACAAGTCACCTGGAATTTACTAGAAGAGTGCCTATGCTTTATTTTAGCATTAAAAATGTGATATTAAGGGGTGCCTGGGTGGCTCAGTTGGTTAAGTGACTGCCTTCGGCTCAGGTCATGATCCCGGAGTCCTGGGATCCCTGCTCGGCGGGAAGCCTGCTTCTCCCTCTCTCACTCCCCCTGCTTGTGTTCCCTCTCTAGCTGTGTTTCTCTGTCAAATGAATAAATAAAAAGATCTTTTAAAAAATGTGCTATTAATTAGTAAATTAAGATTAGAGCAATTTCTCTTCAGGACAGTGCACTTTTTTCAGACTTCTTGAGGAAACACAGACATACTAAATATTAATGAAATTGCACACTCTATTTCTCATAAAACACTAATAAAATAACTGAAAAATATTTAACTGTAGCTGAAATGAAAATCATAGAGATGACAAAATTTCCAACTAAACTAATAAAGATTAGAAACACTACACACGAAATACAACATTAATTACCAACTTAAGATCTCTAATAAATTTGATTAATTAGATACATAAAATAATATTTTTGTAAGAGCTTAAAGTAAATATACATGATATTAAAAACAAGGATATTTACCATCTACCTAAGGTGAAAATGTAAAAGGAAATGGGGCACAATCCATGCATAAAAATTGAAAATGGGAAGGACGGCACAGCAAGATAACCAGAGAAGGATCCAGTAAATCTTTTTTTTTTTAAGATTTTATTTTTTTATTTGACAGAAACAGACACACAGAGAAAGGGAACACAAGCAGGTGGAGTGGGAGAGGGAGAAGCAGGCTTCCTGCTGAGCAGGGACCCCAATGTGGGGCTCGAACCCGGGATCCTGGGATCATGACCTGAGCTGAAGGAAGACGCTTAATGACAGAGCCCCCCAGGCGCCCCCATGGAAGGATTCAAACAGAATTAAAAGCGATAGTGAAGAGCAAAACAAAGCCCATCCAAATAAGGGGACATAAAACATGAATGTATCACTCAAGTGGGAACAAAACAAATAGAAATGAAAATTATTTTTCTTGGGAATCGAAGAAGAGAAACCTTAATCATTATATATATATAGCCAGGGTGTTCAGGGTGAAGCTAGATATTTTTTCCTTTCTGGTAGCATTATAAAATTTTGAGAATATGGGGAAAAAAACCACTTCAGGATTTTTAAAGACAGGTATGCCCGAGTTTACTCGAAAACAATTCAATATGTCGCATTCATCCAAATGCCACCTTTCAAGGTATGGGACAAATAGAGAAACACCAAAGCCTGCCATCCGCCATCTAACCTGTCAGGGAGAAACATCATCCTGCACTTGTCATAACCGAGCCTTTACACAGAGAAATGATCCAGATCTCAGTCCAAAAAAGACATGGGGAGAGGCTTGCTTGCCCTCCTGGCCTTCCCAGTGTGGGTGAGTCCTCAGTCTCTTTTCCCTGCTGTTAGGAATTTGTTCACAGCTCCTTTCTGTTTAGAGACCAGAGGAGCTTGACCCGTCCTCAAGTTCTGCAGGAACGATGAAAGGGACCCAATGAAAGAATGGAAGAAAATGGAGTATGTATGTAGTCCAGGGATGCTGGCTGCAGACCTCAGCTCAGGGAGGCCACTGCTGATGCACTGGCTGCCCTCCCAGCTGGAGGTCTGACCATTCTTGGCTGCAGGGCAGAGGGGAGAAGGGAAGAAGGGGAAAAGAGGAGATGCTTGCCAAGTCAGGAAACCTCTCAGGCCACCCCTGGAGCCTGTCTTCAGGGAGGGTGAGCGTGCTGCTCAGACTGTAACAACGCCTTTAGTTAAAAGTAAGGAATCTATATTTAACAAAAGGACTTGTGATAGTATTACTGTTTTTGTTTTTCGTAAACCCGCAAAGTAGATGATCTGAATGGGAGAGAATAGGTAGTCACTAAATCAAGAAGGAGCTGCTTCATATCCAAGACGGAAATAGTGAAGGAACTCTTGAAAGGTCCTCAGAGACTCTAAATGGATTCAGAGACCCCATGGGAATATCCAGCGAAGCATTTCCTAGAACATCAAGGAAATGCAATCTTCTGCTTGCTATATAAAGGAAATGTAATATTTTGTAATGTAATGTTGCCAATAAAATGGTCCTGATGAAGACTGTAGAAACAGGAAGCAATGCAGAATTTCAATGTCAAGTTAAAATAGAAACACATGCAGAAATTTGAAGGTTTTATTTATTTATGTATTTATTTATTTGAGAGAGTGTGTGCATGTGTGTGTGTGTGCGTGTGCAGAGGAGTGTGCAAAAGGCGGGGCGGCAGGGTGGTGGAGGAGGGACAGAGGGAGAGAGAATCTCAGGCAGACTGCCTGCTGAGCACGGAGCCCAACGCCAGGGCTCTGTCTCCAGACCCTGAGATCATGACCTGAGCGGAAATCAAGCCTTGGATGCTCCGCTGACTGAGCCACCCAGGCACCTGTCGCATGCAGGAGTCAAGTGTAAAAATTATCTTCCTGAGAGACAGCATGCAACATGAAAGCAGTGATTTTGTTGCCCTAGAAGAACAAAGAACAGCATGTCATTTGAGGATACTTTTTAAAAAGTCAAGGCTCTGTTAATGTTTCAATATGAATTCACATCTCCTTTCATCATTAGTTTGAACATCTGAGTAGCGTCAACTTCAGGAGGCTCACTGTGGTAACGAAATCAACTTCCTCTTCTCAAATGTAATTTGAAACCTGTATTTTAAGCTTGTGGAGTGTATTGGGTTAACTGTTAGCCGAAAGATCAGTCTACTATGTTTGTTCATTTCTCTTTGTTGCCACTTTGCTCTAAATTAAATGATCAGGTTTGTTGTTGTTGTTAAAGATTTTATTTATTTGACAGAGAGAAACACAGCCAGAGAGGGAACACAAGCAGGGGGAGTGAGAGAGGGAGAAGCAGGCTTCCCGCCGAGCAGGGAGCCCGATGTGGGGCTCGATCTGGGGATTCTGGGATCATGACCTGAGCCGAAGGCAGACGCCTCATGACTGAGCCACCCAGGCGCCCCTAAATGATTAGTTTTTAAAACACTACGAACCAACTTAATGACTAATAAAGAGGTTATAGGCAGAAAGAAAGATACATGCGGACTGAAAGAGAAAACTGGCATAAGCAGTAAATGATTGAGGATACTGTTCAAAACACTGTTGGCCATTTACTCTGCGTTGGTAATAAATTGCACCTGAGATGATGGCCAAAATATTAATATTAAAATATGGTATTTTCTAGTCAAGGGAGATTGATCTGCAAGGAGTCAAACACAAATACGCCATAGTGAAATAAGTTCTCTTCATTCAACTTCAGGCTCTTATGTTAATGTTTTTTTTTTTTTTTTTAAGTTAGTAAATTTCTAACAAACTTCGACGTTACTTTTACTAATGAATTTTTTGTATGGAGGTTGAAGCGCTGAATCCCAGACGGCCCAGCTTTCCACAGTTCACCAGCTGAGATATTGTTAAACATTTTTTCCCACCTTAGCTAGTGTGAAAAAAGTTTCTTAGACATTCATTTCTAGGAGTTTTCCAGACCCCTCAACTGTTTAAGCCAAAAAGAAAGAGAAACTAAATTCCAGGTGTGGGATAAGGTCAGGACTCTTTCACTTGCAAATGACAGAAAAAAAAAATGAAACAAAGAACCCCCACACTCTGATTCATTTAAGGCAAAAAAGAGAATTTACAAGCCTGGTACTGGCTACTGAAAAGCCTACAGTGGGGATTGGCAAATGCAGTGCCTGAGTCAATCTGGCCGATGGCCTCTTATAAAGCCAGCAAGTTACGAATGGTTTTTTGCACTTTTTAAATGGTTGGGGAAAAAAAAAATCAAAAGACGGATAATGTTTCAGGACACATACAAATTATGCGAAATTCAAATTTCAGCATCCACAAATAAAATTTTTGGAACCTAGCCTTGCTCATTGGGTTCCATATCATCTGTGGCTGTTTTGTGCTGTGAGGCCCATAGGGTAGTCAGAGCCGAGACCATAGACCCACGAAACCTACCATATTTACTAGCTGACCCTCTACCGAAAAAGTTTCATGCCTGCCCCCGATGCCTGATGGCACTCCCCCTCAAATTATGCCCGGGACATCATCTCACCGTCCACTGCTTTTGCTTTTCTGTGTATTCCTCTATTTTCATCTTGTGGGGGCAAGAGTGCAGAAAGCCATGGCAGGCTCTCTCCTCTCAGCTAAGGAAAGAAAGAGGAAGGAGAGTTTCTCTTTCTCACTCAGTTCAGAGAATAGAACTGAATCCCACTGGCCTGCCCGGGTCCATCCGTGTGCCAGTCACCTTGGCCTGGGGAAGCTGTACTCTGGTAAGACATGAGTCCCTTGCCCACCCCCGAGCAGGGATGGGTCAGCTCCATCCCAGCCGTGCTGACTGAGGCAGAGTGGCATGCTAAGACTGTATTCTTAGGTGTTATTAGCAGGAGTGCTGGATGCTGGACCAACCCAAGCAATCTGAATCTACGGAGGATGATCTTTGGGCCTTCGGAAATCTCTCTTATCAGAGAAGGAAAAGTTGGATGTTAGAATAGGAGAGAACCTCTGGAGCTGATGAAATGATCATAGATCTATGCAAAATTTCTATCAAACTACAACATTTAGCACAGGCTAGCTGCCATTTTAACTGCACTTTTGTCCAAATTAAAAAAAAGTGATAAATCTTATTTTTAAATTTCGATCATGGAAATATATCTTAAAGAGTGAGTTGAAAGTTAATGGGGCAATATGATTTAGCAAAACGGCTACAGTCACAACAAAAAATCATGAGCAATGACACAGCTTTGTAAAGTCAAAGAAATCTAAAGACAAAGGAAAATGTTCATTATCTTGGGGCAGCTGGGTGGCTCAGTAGGTTAAGTGTCTGCCTCTGGCTCAGGTCTTGACCTCAGGATCCTGGGATGGAGCCCCGCACTGGGCTCCCTGCTCAGTGGGAAGCCTACCTCTTCCTTTCCCTGCCACTCCTTCCTGCTTGTGCTCTCTGTCAAATAAATAAAATCTTAAAAAAAAAAATTATTACCCTAAAATAAATGATACATATTCTCCACTGATAACACCAAATCTTCCTCACTTTTTTTAAAAGATTTTATTTTTTAAAAGATTTTATTTATTTGAGAAGTAAATTTGACAAATACTCACAGATCATCTTTGTGCAAAATGTTGTGTTTGTTGTGCTTGTCCCTGGGACTCCATGCCCCCCCCCCGCCCCCGATGATAGTTCATTGAGGAAGAGACATTAATCAAATTATGCAATGTATAGCGACCTATAAACAAGCATATTAGGTATTAGGAGAATTTAATCCTGAATCTGTGCATGGTAATAGTGTCCAACATGTACAGGGATCCTGAGGAAGTAACATTTAAGTTGAGATCTAAGGATTGACCAGATGAGGGGTGGTGTAAGGGAGGGAGAATGCTGCAGGAAGAAGGACAGAATATGTGCGAGTCTTGAGGCCAAAGGGAGCAGGATATGTTCTAAAAACTGAAAGAAGGCCATTGGGTGCGAGAACCCCAAAAGAGAGAGTTAGTATTGATTGAGATGGGCCTAGAAATAAAAGCAGAAGTCAGATCATTCAGGAATGTATGGACCGTGTAGAAACTGGAGTTTTGTTCTATGGTTATAGTGGGATGACATAGTCAGAATTGTGTCTTAAAAAGCTATCTCTGGTGTAAACACAGAGAATGGATTGGAGGAGACTAAGAGCAGAGGTGGAGAGAACAATTAAGTGTGGTTCCAGAAAGAAAAGAAAGGAGAGAGAGAGATAATTGGTAGGTTTATATGTCAGGATCTAGGGAGAGGGAAATAATAAGGACCATGTTAAATTTCTGCCTTGTTCAAGTGGGTAGATGGGCTCACTCATTAAGATTAGGAATATTAAAGATAATCAGGATTGCAATGGGTGAGTTTGCACTTGAACATGTTTAATTTGAACTGCCTTTGAAATATCCAAACAACAGTGCCAAGTGGAAATTGCTAAATCAAGTCTGAAGCCCAGAAGGAGAGTGTAAGATGAGAACATTTTGAAGAGTCATCAGCTGGTCCATAACATCTAGAGCCATGAGAATAGATGAGTTTACCTAAAGAGAGAAAGAGTACGGACTGGGAGACAGAAGAGAAACAAGTCTCACCTTGATCTTGAAACCCCCACACGTATTGCCCAGACAGAGGATGAAGTAGCAATCAGAGTGAGTTGGAGAGGCAGATAGGTAAGAGGAAGACCAGGAGGTCATGAGTAAACAATGATTCACAAAGAAGGAAATGGTCAGAATGCCAAAGGCTACCAAGAAGCCATGCAGGATAAAGAATAAATATTACCCATCAGATTTGTTGATATCAAAGTCATTGGTGACATTAATGAGAGCTGTTTGGGGAAAGTTTGAGGGTTGGAAGCCAGATTTTAGTGGGCTGAAGAATGACTCAGATCCTGTCTTCACAGGACTCCTGACTTTTGATTCTGTCTCTTCCTAATTCCATGTCTGCCCTTTGGGGCTCACCTCTCTGTTGTGTCTCTCAGACCTGACCCAGTCACAATCTACAAGACCCCCTTCCCTTCCTAATTAGTCCTTTGGAACCCAGAGCTTCCTTCTGGCCCTCCCAGCACCTCGGACAACACAAGAGCTATCCCGGAAATGAACAGAATTGAAGCTTTACCAATCTAAATAATGGGACCGCACCTCCCACTTGAGTGCAAGCTTTTCTACCAATTGCACAAAACTGGAAAGTTGCTTAACTTCAGTTTCCTCATCAGTAAAATGGGAACGAATCATACCTCTTTTACCGCGTCATTGTGAGGATTACCATTCCTGGCACATGATAGTTGCTTAATAAACAGTGGTTATCTTCTCCTGACCTTCCTGTCCTTTGAGGAAATAACATCCCTTTAACTATCTTTCTGAGAAGCATTCCTAAACTAAAAAAAAAAAAAAAAGTTACCGCTGTGATATATTGTAATTAAGGAGTGTAGATATTTCCCTGGTAACATTTCTTTATTCACCCAACATTTCTTTATCAAGTGCCTTGCATGTGGCAAGCACTGAGCCAGTATTTGGGGAGTCAGTGATGAATCAGAAGGACCTGGCTCTTTGCCACATGGAACTCATATCTAGTGCCGTAGGTATAGAAACGTTAAAAAGAAAAAGGTCATAAATAACATGATTATAAATTTTGATAGGTGCTGGGGAGAAAATGCAAAGGTTGCTGAGAAATAAAAAGAGGGGTAAGGGCTGCTTCCCATAGAATCACTGGAGAGGTTTTCATGAGCATTTAATATGCAAGCTTCCCCCTGAGGGGCATGAAGGAACCATAGACATTTATCATTCTCAACACTCGCGGATAGACTGGCCTATCATGTGGTGGTCCCCTGGGAACTGATGAGGTCTTCTGGTGTATTAGCCTTTAAACTGAATCCACATCTAGGTGGCTATGCATTCATTCACCTTTAGGATTTCTCCTTCACTGTCAATCGAGCAAGACAACTTCCTTTTAAATACTTGCTATTTCTAATCTCTTTGTGGGCTCAGGAATCTCATCCTCAGGCTGGTTAGAAATAAGTAAAGACGAGTGAAATTGGCTTTGGATGAGGTCTCTGCTGGGAGTCTAGTACCTAAACTTCAGAGTGTGAACCTCACTCTGGTTCATCACATCTCTCAGTGGTCAGTTTCCCTCCTGTGTTCTTGGCTGAATTCTAACAAGTGGGGCTTGGGCTAACCGAGCTCTGGACAAGCGAGTAATGCTGTTCAACACTAGGCAATTATGACACATTATCTTTGTGAATTAAGTGACCAGTTGAATCTGTGTGGAACCCTGGTATGCCAAGGATTAACTGAAAAGCTGGAGAGCCCTGGGCAAGGAGACTAGTTCCCTCTCTGATTTTGTGGTTTTGTGTCTCTCCACTGATGGTTGTCACCTCTGCCACAAGATAAGATGTCCCCTGATCAGAACCTCTATGTTTGCATCCCTGGGGCAGATAACTTTGGGAGCAGAACTGTTTAGAGTTAAGAGGAAATGCACTAAGAGGAATGCTGAGGTGCCTTACCTCCTGAGTCAAACTCATGGATACGTCACTTTAGAAGTTCAGAGATGCCCTAACACATATTTGAACTTGACTTTGATCAGGCACATAGAAGAGAGAATAGAAGGAGTGTTTTTTTAGCAACGCCTTTTCCAGTTTCATCTGAAATTAACTTTCCCCTCCTACAAGACAGCGTGATGATGGGGAGATGAGTGGAAAGAAAAGCAAGTCCTAAACCGACTTTCTATCCTTAAAAAGAAGTAGGAATTAGTATGTTCTATCTGTGACCATAACTCCCCTACAGGATAATTTTCTCTTATTTCTAGATCACCTTCTCTCTGAGAATACCACCCCTGATCTAGATATCTCCAGGTCAGGTCTGGCTGGAGAGACAGGGGAGCAAAGAGTAGATCTGATATTGAGATTTTTTTCTTGCTACTAAAATGTTTTTCTCAGTTGTGTGGTTGAATTAGAGAATATGTCTCCCTCCTCACTAAACAAGAAGCTCAGCTCCTGAGAGGACTCAACAATTGCAGGACAAGTTTGCAGGTGGAATCTCCGAATTCAAAACAGAAATGTAGTAATTACATCCTCTTTCCGTTACAACTTCCCAAAATTCTGGCCTAGCCCAAGAACTAGGGAGATATGAGGGGTTGGGAGAGCTCCAGACAGCCTCCTCCTGCGGGTACTAATTTTAGCAACAAATGATTGACAGGCAGTGGGTGTTGTGGAAAGCACTAGAGAGCAATCCAGAAGCCCAATGGCAGTGGCTGACCCAGAGACTAATTCACCAGATAACTTGCAGCGAACTGCACAATTTCTTTTGGTTCTAATTTCCTCTTCTTAAAAATGAGATTCCTAATAATTGTTATGGAGTCTTCCAGCTTGGAAATACTGCTTTTGTGGATGGATAAGCCCCCTTTAGGACCAGCCTACAGCTACTGAGAATTTATGGGCATCCTAATCCGTCCTGGATGGCGGAGTCAACCCAGCGGTAAGTAAATTAGAGGTGGTGTGTGCAGCTCGACGGCCACGTGAAAATGCCCCCCAATTGGTTAGCCATTGTTACTGCCATTGTTATGCTTTTGGTTGAAATTACAATGTTTCATTTAAAATCATAACCTACATTGTACATGCGGCTGATGATAACTATGAAAACAAGGCCCCTTTACACATAGGGCAGAAGACTGGAAAGAAAGAAAATGCACTCTTAGAAGCAGAGCTCTATTTGGATAATGGAAATAAGATTTTTTTCCTTTGTCTACTTTTCTGTATTTTTATGTTATTCTTTGAGTATTAACTATTTTGCCACCAATGAACACTATTTTATTTTGAAATATTGTGTACTTAGTATTATGCCCAACAGTAGTGGTAACAAAATTATTTGTCCTCCAAATTAATCTGAAAAAATACCTCACGTTTATTCTGAGAAGTTTGGATTAGATATTTAATTTCTTTTTTGCAATTTTTGTCAAAGATTTTATTTATTTATTTGTCAGAGAGAGCAAGAGAGAGAGAGCGCACAAGTAGGGGGAGTGGTGGCGGAGGGAGAAGCAGGCTCACTCCTGAGCAAGGAGTGTGACGCAGGACTCGATTCCGGGACCCTGGGATCCTGACCTGAGCTGAAGGCAGACATTTCACCAACTGAGCCACCCAGGTGTCCCGAGATACTTAATTTCTCTGCAAAGACTTACTTTTAAAAGAGATACCTGAGGCAAAGACGGCACTCAGTTTTGAAGTCTTCTCAGAAATACTTAAATTTAGAGGACTAGTTTGAACTTCAGTGGTAACAGGGAGACAAAAAAGGAAGACTCTTCTACTTAGCAGAATTTGGGAAATACCAACCTTTTGGAGAAGAAATCCTCTGTACTTAGAAAACTCAGCAGTTAAAATAATTTGCTGGAATTTTGGCATCAGCCACTCTCATCTTTTGTAGGATGAGAAATCGGGAAAGGACTCCATTTTTTTTAGCAGTCCAAGGGCCATTACACCCCATCTTGGTTTGAAATTCCTCACTTTTGTTATTTACATTGGTCTTTATTCAACACTCCTCTCTTTCTATATTTCAAATAAAGTCAGTCTTGTTACTCTATTTTTAGGACATGTTAATTCTTACTCTTTTTCTTGCCCCTGCCCTCCACCAAGCTTTGAAGATTGGATTTCATTTCAAGTTTTCACTCGCTAGCTGAAAGCCCCATGGAAGTCTTCTTGCTCCCTAGATTTCTGGTGGGAAATGTTTCTTTCTGTCTCTCTGAGCGGGAATAATGCTGGAATTCTTTACCTTTCCCACATGGATAGCAGAGAGGATGCCCTTTGGGAAGCAGAGGGCTCTTGCTTTCTGAGCAATGGTGGCAACCCGGCTGGCCGCTATCTGATGTTTCTCGTGGACGCTCCCGGGATGCGCGCAGGCAGCGGGGGCCTGTCATCAGCTCCCGCCCCGCAGGGCCACTCAGCCCTCCCTCCTTGCACTTGCAGCTGTTCGCCAGCTAGGACCATTTATGCTTTTGCCATCAGGGGCTGCCACTGGCTCCCGGCAGCTACAGTCCCCCAAAGCATCTCTGCTCCAAATGCTCTAAGAAGAAAGCGCAGCCGCGATCATCATTTGGAACTTGGTAGCTTCTCTTTTATTCTCGTTTATTGCACCCATGACGTCTGGTGAGCTGGACGCTTCTCCAAAGGGCAGACTCAGCTCAGTCAAGCAGAGCCCGTGGCGATGGTACCTTCGTGCCAAGCTCTTCCAATGACCACTACTGGCTCATTCGTTCGTTCTCCAACAATCGTTTATTGAATGCCAGGTGTGTACCAGACACTGTGAGAGGTGGTAGGAATTCAAGCACTGGCTAAGCCTCTGAGTGAAGAGTAGCAGGACAGATCCAAATTAAAAACAAAGCAAAACAAACAATAAAATTGATTAGGCAACGTCAGACATGTCTTTAGACCAACTACAGAGTGGAGAGGAAGCAAAGATGAACTGTCTTCCAAGATCCCCTCAAGTCTTCATGGACAAGGGCTTTCTTTCAGAGCACGGTTGGAAAAGGAGCAAGAAGAACATGTACAAAGGCATAAAAGTATAGAACAACCTGCAAGGTTTTCAGTATGGACAGAAGCTAGGTTTCTCAAAACCAGGATGTTGCAGGAGATAGAGCTAGCAAGGAAGCAAAGGGTCATGGCATGACAGGCATTGCATATATTTTGCTAAGGAGTCTATACATATTGTTTTTTTCTTTTTTTAAGGTTTTATTTATTTGAGTGAGAGAGAGCATAGATGGGGGAAGGTAGGAGGGAGAAGCAGACTTCCCGCTGAGCAGGCAGCCAGATACAGGACTCGATCCTGGGACCCCAGGATCATGACCTGAACCGAAGGCAGTTGTTTAACCAACTGAGCCACCCAGGCGCCCGTGTTCCATGAGTACTGTCAGTGCAGGAAAGAAAGAGAAACTTTGACCCCAATTCTAAAAGGTAACTCTAAAAACCAATTCCCTGCCAATGTATTGGAAGGGCAGGTAGAAGGAGATGGGCCAAGTAAGAATAAAGGGTTTGGATACGCTGGAGGAGTTCGCAGCTTTGGAAATCCTGGGAAATTCCCTGGTTGGGGCACATCCATTCAGAGGAGCAGGGACGGAGGACGAGGGAGGAGAGAGGCAGTGCACACCGCGGAGGCCACAGGGCAAGCTGCCGTGACACGAACAGGTTGGCCTCCAGGTGACATGCGTCTGTTCTGGAACAAATCTGCCGTTGGGGCCTCCCTGGGTTAATTAGAGGTAAGTGGCAGGCTGCTGTGGCTGAGCTCCCGAGTGCGGTAATGAGCCACCGGACTTTGATTTTAAATGGTAAACATCTGGGAGCCGTTGCATTTATTTTTTTTCCTGAGGCCTAGACAGAATGTAAGAGGAGGATTTGTCACACAGCACAGTATTTGACTCTCTAAAGTGAGATTTTTTTTTTCTTGACAAAGTAAAACTCAAGAGAGGTTGAGTAACTTGCCCAACATCACAGAGCAGCACTCTTGCTGTTTATTTTCGGGAGAAATCTTGGCGCGTGGCTTCATTTCTGATTTTCTCTCCTGAATGAGAATTTGTGGAATTTTTCTTGGGAGCACAGTAGTCATTTGTGCCCGCGAAACTCATGTATTGTTCCTTAATGAGCAAACACAGTAAGTTTGTATAATAACATGTATATTAAAAAATGTGGTTTTCAACAACCAGTCTCTACGGGGTGAGGTAGGTCCCTGCTGTTGTCTCTGCCCCACCCTATTTATTTTTCAAAACCATAAAAGAAATGAAAGCATATACCATAAGGTTCAACACACGGGCAATTTTACACACACACACACATCAGGAAATACAACATGAGGTTTTCATAAACATTACTCGGCCACGTGAGATGTTTTCTAAGTTAAGTACCCTGCAAACATCACCACATCTGGTCTTCAAAAATGACATTTCTTTTATGTGGTCTGTGGACAGTGTTGTAATTATATATTGCTTGTGTGTTGAACTTGTGAAAGTGGTTCAAGGCATATTTTCACTGTTATAAAAAGTAGCATTGAGTGCCCACATGCAGAGTACATCGTGGAGGACCCTAGGGAGGGATGTCTGGGGGGCTCAGTCACTGAGCGTCTCCTTCGGCTCAGGCCATGATCCCAGCGTCCCAGGATCAAGCCCCACATCGGGCTCCCTGCTCCACAGGAAGCCTGCTTCTCCCTCTCTCACCCCCCCTGCTTGTGCTGCCTCTCCAACTGTGTTTCTCTGTCAAATAAATAAATAAAATCCTACAGAAAAAAAAAAAAAGAAAAGAATCTAACACGGGAATCTCTAGGAGCAGCTCACAAGGAAGAACCGTGTCTACCAGGGCTGCGCTAGGCCACAGTGAAGAAAAGACGATCAATAGATTGCAAGATTAAAGGTTTCACAGTAGATACTGTAAGAGAAATACCTTGATGCAGCCTGACCTCTTCTCCTCCGTCAGAACTTAGACACTTCACCGGGAGTTCGCTGTGCCACGATCAGCTCCCTAGGGGAAAGTGAGCTCTATTTTTGTTTCATTTGAACTGAAACGGAGACAGGTGTGTAGTCGGAATTGACCATTGTGCCGCAGAAGGAAGATGGCCAAATTGCTAATGTCAAGGGTCCCCAGGACTGTTTTGTGTTTGTTGTTGGTGGTGACGTTTCCTGGATTTTATCATTTACTTCGGCATTCCTCCACGGAAGGACTCCCGTCACCCTCTTTCTACTCCTTACACATGATTGAGATGGATTTCTGCCATGTGCCACCTAAAACGTTATCTTGAACACAATAGTGATTGGTAATGAGATCAGTCCCACAGAAGTCTTTCTGCGCAGATTGTGCAGAACTTTGCAATCATGAAAGCAGCGAATTTCCCGAAACTGGTAGGCCTTAGCTGGGAGCTCAGTGACCACACGTCAGGATAGCGAGGATTGCAGACAAGATTGTTCTGATGAATGCCCGAGTCCATGATTTAATCATGGCCAGTTGTGGTATTACACAATTATGTCATGTAAATAGATGGTGAGATGCACTCGACTGTACAAACATTAGACATAGATTCAATGCAAGATTTAGATTGTACATCCCTGCTACTATAAGAGTTTTTGGTGGGGCACCAAGTCTGGAGTGAAAATATATGAGTTGTATACTCAGAGATTAAGATAGAGGACAAATTAATACTTGCGCTTCAATGTTGGGGAAAATTTCCAGCTAGTTATGAAAATTAAACTTCTGAGTGCTCTTTTTTCTTTTTCTTTTATATATGACTGAAAAAAGTAGGTAAGCAGCATACTGCAGTGTCTGACTTTAACAGCATCTTTTTAACAAAGAAAATGATCGTTAAAATGATGAAAATGAATTTTTGAAGTGTCTTATTCAACTAAGGCTGTATTTATGAAAACTATTTTTCGGTAAAATACGTAAAGTGCCTCTTGGCCTCCAGGTTCCTGGTATGGTATGCTCGGTTCTTCAGCTTTTACAGTCATGCCAGTAAGTCATCAAAACGAACCAAAGTGGATTTTACTGTGCAAAGTCTGCCTTGAAATAGTTTGTACTGTGGCTTGCTCTTTCCAGATAGAACTTGTACAATTATCAAGAAATGAATGTTTTATTTTTATTTTTTTTTTGGTTTTATTTATTTGTCAGAAAGAGGGAGCACAAGCAGGGGGAGCGGCAGGCAGAGGGAGAAGCAGGCTCCCCACCGAGCAGGGAACCTGATGCAGGACTTGAACCCAAGACCCTGGGATCAGGACCCGAGTGGAAGGCAGCTGCTTAACCGACTGAGCCACCCAGGGGTCCTGAAGTGAATATTTAAAAAAACAATATTGTAAAATGCTTCATCAGCCCTGGACCGTCTTCTCTCATTCCCGAACTCAGGCAGTTTTAGTTTTTTCCTTCTCTGTGCGGTCACGGAAGCTTCGACTCTTTTAAAAAAATCCTTTCTTTACCTGCTTGTTGTCTGACAATACAATAGCCCCTTCAAGAGCGGGGACTCTTGTTTTATTGTTTTGTTTTGTTTTGGGTTCTTATATGTTAGGGTTAAAAATGGCACATATCCACAATTTAAAGTCACAAAGGTACAGAAAAGAAAGTTAAAAAACTTACCTCAAATGTCATTAATAAGAAGTAGCCTTTCTTGGTATTGGGTGATTTTTTTTCTAAATATCTGTTATAGCGTAGTTGCAGATATAAAGATAGGAAAAATATAAAGACAAATACTTTTAGAAAAAGAGAGTCAAATTACTTACACTATTTCAAAATAAGTTACATTGCATTTAATTTTATTCGAACTTAAAAGTAACTAAGTTAGGGGTGCCTGGGTGGTTCAGTCAGTTAAGCGTTTGCCTTTGGCTCAGGTCATGATCCCAGGGTCCTAGGATGGAGCCCCGCATCTGGCTTCCTGCTCAATGAGGAGCCTGCTTCTCCCTCTCCCTCTGCAGCATCCCCTGCTTGCACTCATGCTGTCTCTCTCTGTCAAAAAAATAAAGATCTTTAAAAAAAAGCAGCTAAGGGCGCCTGGGTGGCTTAGTGGGTTAAAGCCTCTGCCTTCAGCTGAGGTCATGATCTCAGGGTCCTGGGATGGAGGCCTGCATCGGGCTCTCTGCTCGGCAGGGAGCCTGCTTCCTCCTCTCTCTCTGCCTACTTGTGATCTCTCTGTCTGTCAAATAAATAAATAAAAAAATTTAAAAAAAAGCAGCTAAGTTAAATTGAAAAAACAACGAAAGAGATTATTAAATAATCTCTTTACATTAAAAAAAAATGTTGGACAAGGTCTGTTACTTTATAAAAGACCAAAGCTTTTATTTGAGCTAACTAAATGTTTCAACATTAGGCTTTAGTTATCTATTCTCCCCCATAATCCCCGATTTTTCTTATTTACATTACATACATTTTAAAACTTCTATTTTGAGGGACATCTGGATGGCTCAGTTGACTGAACATTTGCCTTCGGCTCAAGTCATGATTTCAGGTCCTGGAGTTGAGCCCAGCATCAGGCTCCTTGCTCCGCGGGGCATCTGTTCTCCCTTGCCCCTTCTGTCCCTCCTCCCGGCCCGCTTATGCTCTCTCTTTCACAAATAAATAAAATCTTAAAAAAAATAGGACTTCTATTTTGATATGATTGTAGACTCACATCTATAAAGTAATGTAATAAATAATATCAAGAGATCCTTTCTACTCTTCACCCAATTTCTGTCAAAGGTAACATCTAGCATACGTGCAGTATCACATCCAAAAAACCAGCATGAATGTAACCCATTAATCTTATTTAGATTTCCCTATCTTTACATGCTTGTAGTTCTATGCAATCTTATCACATGTATAGGTTCATGTGACCCCCTACAACAGCCAAGATACGAAATAGTTTCCATCACAAGGATCCCTCACTGTTGTACCTAAAATCTGTTCTCCATCTCCAAATTTTGTCATTTCAAGAATATTACATAAATGATGCATGCGTTATGTAAATATTTGATATTGACTTTTTTACACTCTGGGATCCCCTTGACGTTCACCAAATTGCTGCAGGTATCAGTAGCTTATTCTAGTTTATCGGTGAGTCATTTTCCACACAATGGATGTATCCTTTCATTGGATATCCATTCCAATAGATGCTGCTTATCTGGTAACCCACTGAGGGATATTTAGGTTATTTCCTTTTTTAGGCTCTCCCAAATAAGTTTCTATGCACATTTATGTGCAGGTTTTTCAGTGAAGATAGGCTTTCATTTCTCTGGAATAAATACCTGGGAATATATTTGTTGGATTGTATGGTATAAACATATGTGCAAGTTTTGTAAGAAACTGCCATAGTCAGAGTGGTTGTACCATCTTGTATTCCCATTCACAATGTATACATGATTCAGTTTCTTTTTATCCTTGCAAGCATTTGGTATTATCATATATTATTTTTAAATGTCCATGGAAATAGTATATTCTTTCTTAAAACCACTATTCACCACAATTTTTTCTTCCCACAGTTGTATACTCAAATAGGTTGAAAACTCCAGACAAATGAATGCTATATTTGGATTGATGGATGGATTTTTTTTTAATGGTGGATGGATTTTATTAAGCACTCTAGTTGTGCCTTGTGTTTAAAATCTTATTTAGGGGCCCTTGGGTCGTTTAGTTAAACATCTGAATCTTGATCTTGGCTCAGGTCTTTATCTCAGTGTGGTAAATTCAAACCCTGGATACTTAAAGAAAAAAAACTTATTTAAAAAATATTATTGGTGTAATTGTTCCTACATTCTTGCGTGGTTGAGAATATTTTTGACCTTTATACTTGAAGGAAAACTTGAGTGTGTAACAATTCAAATGGGCATTGTTCCATTGTCTTCTGGCATTTCTGGTTATTACGAACAACCTGAATTCTGCCCACTCCCCCATCCCTGTAATTTGATTTTTTTCTATCTGGATACTTTCATGATTCTTTATCCTTTAAATACAGTAATTTCACTGGCTATGTCTTGTTGTAAATTTTCCTTAACATGTTTATTCTGGGTTAATCTGCATAGTCAAATATTTCTTTATTTTATAAAAGCTTTCTTGTATAATGTGGAATATTTCTGTTTACCTTTTCTTGTTCTGTTCTTTAAAAACAATTTGTTTTACGTCTGGCAGACTCTGTCTATTGGGAAGCAATAGAAATGGCCCATTGATACAGTTGCCCTTCCTCCAATATTCCATGGTATTGAAGTAGGTCTTCCTGGGGACAGGCTATGGTCACCATTGTTTCTCTGCATCTGGCAACTGTGATCTCAGTGACAGAACTGACATGTCTCCTGATTGGAGGCTTTGGAGGGAATCCTCAGTCCTGGTTGACCTGTCCTGACTTCCCCAATGGTAGCAGTAGGCAGATAGGTTTCATTGTTTGTCACACGAGATTTGGACATTCTTTGATTCCTAAAAGTGCTGTTTTTCATTCTACCTTTCATCATGTTTTGGTTGTTTTGAAGGATTTCAGGAAGGAGAACAAAACGAAATGCCCAGCACATCTATCTTTAATAGGATCCTGTCTTCACCTTGTTCTCTTCCTGCTCCAGGCAATGTTGACACAGAGTTAGGTAATACTTATTGAATGACTGAACAAATGAGTAAATTAACAAATAGATTATGTTCTGTACGAAGCAGAAGTCACAATGATAGTGGCTGTCATCAGCTAAAATAAATAACGAAGACTGGCTCTGATAACCGTGATTGAGTGGCCCTTTAAAGAACTCATTTGATATTTTTCATTATTTTTCTGAATTGCCCATATACAAATCAAGTAAGTGAATCATTAATAATCTGTTCTTTATTGTGAAAATTGCTGAAATAAAAGGATCATTATAGTCCAGTAATTTTGGTTGTAAGATATAGCTATCTTCATTCAGCTTGTAGGGTCTGCCAAATTTTAACTATTGTAATTATTACTGAAATTTCACAGGGAAAAAAGAAATAAAAGAATTTCCAGGTTGGGTTTTCTGATTAACCCTGCTCTTAGTGTTCAACACAGGTCTGGGCACCTGAGGTATGAATGATATCAGGGCTCTGGTTTTCTGAGGATACTGGTAAAATCATGGGAATAATTGTAAAGTTAGAACTCTGAAATGCTTTGGTCTTAGGTGCAAATATTCAAGTAAGTCTTTATTAAACAATAAATATTAACTTAAAAAATAAGTAAACAAATGAATCAAGGAACTTTTATTATTATGTTGTTGTGGGGAGGGGGACCAAGGAGGCACAACCATTGGAAATTGGAACTATCTATTAAGGGTGAAAAACACATTGTCTGCAAACAGAAATTTAACTTCTAGATATTAGACCTGACAAAAATTCATAACCATGTGCACCAAAGCACATGTACAAAATTTATAATAGCTCCAAACTGGAGAGAACTAAAATGTCTATCATGAGTGGAATGGACAAATAAATTATGGTAATTGATATGAGGAAATGCTATCTATTAATTTAAATGAATGAACTAGAGCTACATTGATCAATCTCACAAACATAATGTTGAGTGCAAGAGGCCAGACTCAAAGAAATTAATATTGCCCCATTCCTTTGATATAAATCCCAAACCAGGTAAAACCATATGTTGGAAGTTAGCATGGTGACTCCTTCTTGGTGAAGGGAGGGGATAGAGATTGGCACGGACACGAGTGGAGTTTCTGGAGTGCAGGCAAGAGTTTATTTAACATGGTGAAGGTTACATGAGGGTGTTAACTTTGTGATCGGTCATCAAATTGTTCACCCTTGATATGTGTTTTGTTGGACATTATAATATCCCAATATAAAGTTAAAAAAATGTAGAAACAAATCAACAGAACAGAGACTTTCAGATGGGAGACTGGAAAAAGAAGGGGAAAGAGTGAAAAACAAACCAGACAAGAGTGTGTGTGTGTGTGTGTGTCTGTGTGTGTGTGTCTGTGTGTGTGTGTGTCTGTGTGTGTGTCTGTGTCTGTGTGTGTGTCTGTGTCTGTGTGAAGGGTAACACTAAACATCTTAGGAAAACAAGTACGTGACAACTCTTCTAACAAAGAGACAATTTCTAAAGGAAATCCTAATAACTACTAATTTACATTAAGAAAACAGAGGGGTTTGGGGCAGGGCAGAGAAAGAGGCATATGACTGTTTTTTTTTTTTTTCTTTTTTAAAGATCTTATTTATTTATTTGACAGAGAGAGATCACAAGTAGGCAGAGAGGCAGGCAGAGAGAGAGGAGGAAGCAGGCTCCCGGCTGAGCAGAGAGCCCGATGCAGGCCTCGATCCCAGAACCCTGAGATCATGACCTGAGCCGAAGGCAGAGGCTTTAACCCACTGAGCCACCCACGTGCCCTGCATATGATTGTTTTTTAAAGATGTCAGTGGGATGAGAGACTGAAGGGGTGGAGAAGTAAATTCACTTTAAAGGATTATTCTTGTATGATGAAGTAATAATGAAATAGAATTTCAGGGAGGGAAATAGTTGGTTCCTTCCTTTCTTTTAAGTAGGCTAAGATCAAGAGTGGGACACTTAACTGATTGTGCCACCCAGGTGCACCAAGTTGGTCACTTAAAAAAAAAAAAGTAGTATTGGGACACCTGGGTGGCTCAGAGGGTTAAGCCTCTGCCTTCGGCTCAGGTCATGATCCCAGGGTCCTGGGATCGAGCCCCACGTCGAGCTCTCTGCTCATCAAGGAGCCTGCTTCCAGCCTCTTTCTCTGCCTGCCTCTCTGTCTCTACTTGTGATCTCTCTCTCTCTGTCAAATAAATAAGTAAAATGTTTTTTAAAAAATGTAGTATCACAAGTACTTATCTCTGAGAGCATAGCAAAAAATATGATTAATGCAACAAAAAAGTACAGTGGAGATTCAAAACAATCTTGTGGAAAATGATATTAAAAACATCAAGAAGGGGCGCCTGGGTGGCTCAGTTGTTAAGCATCAGCCTTCGGCTCAGGTCATGATCCTGGAGTCCCCGGATGGAGCCCTGCATCAGGCTCCCTGCTCTTCGGGAAGCCTGCTTCTCCCTCTCTTGTTCCCCCACTTTTGTTCCTTCTCTAGCTGTGTTTCTCTCTGTCAAATAAATGAATAAAATATATTTTTTAAAAAATCAAGAAACAATGACAAAAGTAAAGGGAAGAAAAAATAATATAAAATAATTTACTGACTGGGTATTAAGAATATCAGTAACTACACTATGTGTGGTGGGAACCCTCTAAGATGCACCCCAATATCCTTGCATCTTGGTTACATTCCGTAATATGGTCCCCTGAATGTGAGCTCGCCAAGTGGCTTGTTTCTAAGAATAGAACATAGGAAAGTGGTAGGATGTCACTTCTGAGATTAGGTAACAAAAGAACTGTGGTTTCGGTCTTGGACTGCCCTCTCTTGTTCCTTCGGGCACTTGCTCTGAGGAAAGCCATTTCCACTTGTGACTTTTTCCTTCATTTCCTCCCCCTACCCCTCGCTCCCGGAGGAAATAAATGAAGACCAATCGAATGAAAAGGGGTGAAAGCTATTGACTTAGAGCTTGCTATAACCAAGGGGTCTTCTATCATTGAGAAATCAAAGGTAGACAGAAGTGTAGGAAAACTTTATAGTAGAAAAAAGGGAAGGCTCCAGGGGCCCTAGAGGCTGCTGGTACATATAGATAGCCGCTAGAAGTGGGGCATACTCTCAGATTTGTTAGGGATACATATTTGGCTTTCTCTGATTGATCCTAAGTTGGAAAGGGGGACAAAAAAATGGGGAACTGTGAACAATTCATCGAGTCCTGGCCATTTGAGACCAATTATTATAGTGATTATTGTTTGGCTGGATTTTTATGAGACAAAGCTGTCTGATGTCCTCCAAGTGTGATTTCCAGCATGCTGGCTGTAAGAGGGAAGAGAAACAAGTAGATAGAGGATGGAACTGAAGGACAAGGAAGGGAGCATTTCCTCGGGAAATGAATCTAGCTTGTTCTTGCTTAACTTGTGAACTGGCTTAATAACTTTGGCGGATCTTACAGTGAAGCACAGTTTTACTCAGAATTTCATTTGGGATCCTTACACACCAATCAAAAAATGCTGTACATTGGACTTGTGAGAACTTATTTCCTTTCTTTCCAAAGGCACCTCTCAAATGGCTAATTTAGCTCAAATCAAATGTTCCCCCTGAATGACCAGTGAAGGCCCAAATCATTTTGGTACAGTCATGCCACTTAGAAAGACAGGCACAAGAATTAGGTCGTAATGAGAGTTCACTTAAGAAGCAGGAGTTTTTCCTGGTAGAGGAGAGGATGGAGACTTACACAGCCCCAGGAAGCTTGGTGATGGTCATTAGCAATGCGATGGTTGGGCATCTGGTCTCAGGCCTGTAAGCTGACAGCTGGGTACCCCCAACCAAGACCCGACAGTCTGTTCTCCCCTGCAGTTGAAGCTGTCTGCTGTCCCTGGATCAAAGCCAACCTCACAGTACACAAAATTAAGATGAAAGGAGAACCTCATTCACTTTACTGGTGACCCACAGCAAAGTTTGTCTAAGTAGATACGAATCACTGAAAACTCGCCAGTCTAGGAGTTTGACTTGAACAAGAGGTTTATAGGGCCTATGCTTGTTTTCTGTATGAGTGTCTCTCTCTCTCTCTCTTTTTTTTTTACAACAGCCAAACATGAAAAAGTAACACAGAAGACAACAAAAAGGAATGAAAGGAATGGCTGGACTCCATCAAGAATCCCAAACAAATCGGAATGGATAACAAAACGCAGGTCCCAAACTAAGAAGCCAAAGAAGTCATTGTAAGAGAGCAGATTCAGCCCCAGGGCTGACTTACCATGTCTTCATGGGCTGAACAAGCCCTGAGCAGTGGGGGCACAGGCATCGGTGGGTATCACACCTTGTTGAAGGATCTACAGCAGTGGATGGTGCAGACTGGTTTCATTGGGGCTGCCCCAATTAACTGTGGGAATAAAGGAAGACTAACTAAGTGAGAACAAAGCCTGTTTGTTCAAAACTGTAGCAAACAAGGAAGCCTGCCACTGTCACTTTCGTTTTGTCAGAGATTCAAAAGCAGGTCAAGGAGTGGGAAAGCTTTACAGTAGAAAAAAGAGAAGGCTGGTCAACACCATGATTAGAACGTCATCAAGGACCCTTAGCCAGAAGCATCCAATGCCTGCCCAGAGAAACTATGGGATAATAAGCCACTAGGTTTTGAGAAAAATTACTGAGCAGCAACAGATATGTGATAACCAAGTGTAAGGAACTTGATACCCATAAAACACCAACAGCTTGCATTAAAACAATGAAATATATCTATACTCTGTTTGGAAAAAAAGGTGAAAAAAAAGATAAATGTATTATATCCAGGAAATTAAGGGGGGGGAACACATATTTATGAAAATATAAACATAAATAGATCTGACCATTTTGGCCACAATATAATATATTAGAAGGTTGAAATTATTATTTTTCATTTGTCATATTATAGATGAATTATATTTCCCTTTTCATATTTTTTGTCCTAATTTTCCTACACTGAACATGATATTTCTGATCAGAAAATATTAAATAAAGTCTTTCTTCCTTCCTCCTTCTCATACTTCCACCCTTCTTGTTTTTGTTTTTTTAGAAAACGTTTTCAATTAACATCATCTTTTTTAAAATTTAAAATCAATTAATTAACATATAGTGTATTATTAGTTTCAGAAGTAGAATTTAGTGATTCGTTAGTTGCATATAACACCCAGTGCTCATTACATCAAGTGTCCTCCTTAATGCCCATCCCCCAGTTATCCCATCTCTCCACCCACTTCCCCTCCAGCAACCCTCAGTTTGTTTCCTACAGTTAAGCATCTCTTTTGGTGTGTCTCCCTCTCTGATTTCATCTTATTTTATTTTTCTATCCCTTCCTGTATGTTTATCTGTTTTGTTTCTTAAATTCCACATATGAGTGAGATCATATGATATTTTTCTTTCTCTGACTGACTTAGTTCACTTAGCATAATAAGTGATTATGTTCTCTAGTTCCATCCATGTCATTGCAAATGGCAAGATTGCACTCTTTTTGATGGCCAAGTAATATTCCACTGTGTGTGTGTGTGTCTGTGTGTGTGTGTGTGTGTGTGTGTGTGTATTCCACCTCTTCTTTATCCATTCATGTATTGATGGACATCTGGATTATTTGGCTATTGTGGACATTGCTGCTATAAATATTGAGGTACAGGTGCCCCTTCGGATCACGTTTGTATCCTTTGGATCTTTCTCTTGTTGAAATGTTGAAGTCTCTGAGTTGAAGACTTTTCTCATTCATTATTTTGATCCCTATTATTTCTGGCTTTCAGCTTTTTGAATCCATTGCTTTCCTCCCATTTCTGTCCTTCCTTTGAGTTTTAGGTAGTTTAAGTCTCTCTTCCTGGCTCATGTGAAAGTTCTGTTTTTAGCAACAATTTCTAGCTCTTTTTTTTTTTAAGATTTTATTTATTTATTTATTTATTTATTTATTTATTTATTTATTTATTTATTTATTTATTTATTTGACAGAGAGAAACCCAGCTAGAGAGGGAACACGAACAGAGGGAGTGAGAGAGGGAAAAGCATGTTTCTCGCCCAGAAGGGAGCCGGATGCAGGGCTCGATCCCACAAGTCTGGGATCATGACCTGAGCCGAAGGCATATGCTCAACAACTGAGCCACCCCAAGTGTCCCCATTACTAGTTCTAACATACCAGTGGTGTGTGAGGGAGTCTTGGATCGAAGGACAACTTGGGTGATTGGACATCAGTTCTTTTCTAAACTGTCATCGCTTCCTCCTCAGCACCAATAATATAGGTTCCTGGAACCCCTGAAAGTGAACTGTGCAGATGATAGGCTAACAAAATTGATCCTCACAAGTGAAGTAATAGATGTGAGTAAAATGTAAGCCATAAAATAATTTTTGTCCAATATAGTTAAATGAGTATTACACTTATCTAATTACAAAACTATCAAAAACTGTTCTGAAAAAGATTAGTTCAAATAGATCATAACCTAAACATATAAAAGCATAATATATAGGCACATTAATTAGAATGCAGTCATACTGCCATTTTCCTAGACAATTAAATTAGTGGAACCAATAGAGATTATAATTATAATTATAAATAAATGAATTTAAAATTTAATAATTGAATTTTAGAAGGCAATTTAAAACACTTGAAAAAAATAAAGAAATACAAGTTTGGAGAAACTCATTAGCAAATAGGTAATTCATTAAATTACTTACTTAATTATTAACTCAACCAATGTATATTAAACTCTTTCTGCTGGTCTGTTTTAAGCACTAGAAGTAGGGATATGGCATTGAACAAAGATACAAAATCCCTGCTTTCATAGATCTTATGTTCTGAAGTGGAGAAAGATGTAGAAAAATGATTATTCAAGATTTGAATAGAAAATAAAATGACTGAAATCTATCAGAAGTTATAATTAAGAATTAATCAGTTCCTATCTTTTCTTACCCTAAATGAGAAAAATAAATTATAAAGAAAAAATTTAATTTGATTTGATTATATGCAATATTAATTTCTTATTTAAAATTTATTACTTTTACTTATCATAAAAATAATGTATGTTGGGGTTCCCTGGTAGCTCAGTTCATTAAATGTCCAACTCTTGATTTCAGCTCAGGTCATGATCTCAGGATTGTGAGATCAAGCCCTGCATCAAGCTCCAAGATTCTTTCTTTCTTTCTTTCTTTTTTTTTTTGTTAAGATTTTATTTATTTATTTGACAGAGAGAGATCACAAGTAGGCAGAGAGGCAGGCAGAGAGAGAGGAGGAAACAGGCTCCCTGCTGAGCAGAGAGCCTGACATGGGCCTCTATCCCAGGATTCTGAGATCATGACCTGAGCTGAAGGCAGAGGCTTAACACACTGAGCCACCCAGGCACCCTCCAAGATTCTTTCTCTCCCTTTCCCTCTGCCCCTCCTGCCTCTAAAAAAAAGAACAAAAAAATTATGAATGTTGATTATAAAACAATGATGATAAAGTGAGATAAAGTGATGATGTTGGAACCCATAGATAATTTAATAAAAATGTTATCAAATATAAAATAAATTGTGTTGATAAATATTCAAAATGTTAACTAAAATAAAGAATAATAAAATCCCATAAAAGTAGTACAATTTTTTAAAGATTTTATTTACTTATTTTAGAAGGAGAGAGACAGCATAGGTGGGAGGGACAGAGAGGGAGAAAATCTCAAGCAGACTCGAGGACCCTGAGATCATGACCTGAGCCGAAGGCAGAAGCTTTAACCCATTGAGCCACCCAGCTACCCTAGAATCTATTTTTTTAACATTATATTTATTTATTTGACAGAGAGGGAGGGAGAGAGAGCATGAGAGAGGAGGTCAGAGGAAGAAGCAGATTCTTCCCGGAGCTGGGAAACTCAACCCTGGGACTCTGGGATCATGACCTGAGACAAAGGCAGTTGCTTAACCAGCTGAGCCACCCAGGCACCCAAATAGGATCCATTTTAAAAACAACAACAACAAATCAATCTCTATCATCCACACCTGTTCCTGTCCCACTGTGAAAGACTCTTTATCTACTCCTGTCTATATTGTCTCCACTTCTTCACATTCCCCTCATGCCTCAGCGCAATCCAAACTGTCTTGAGGCCAAGGACTTCACAGAAAGAATTCTGCCAGAGGCCATGGGGGACTGCTGAGTTCTCCAGTCCTCCTCATCTCTAGCCTCTCCCTCCTTCTTGACACTCTGATGCCACACCATCCTGGCTCTCTTGCTACCACTTCACCAGCTTTGTTTCCCGTCTTCCTTCTGTGCAAAGTCTTCCTCCTCTCCTAGCCAGTCACTCAGCAGCCTGAGCAACCAGCCCTCTTCCCTCTTACACCTATAATTGAAGTCACTATCTTCAGTTTTAACTTCTTTATAGTGTATCTTTCACAAAACAAAATTTGTGTATTTTATGTAGCTACAACAGCCATTCCCCCTCTCTTTAATTCGGATTTACGGATCTATTTAGGAAGGCCTTCTACACGCAAATTGTAAGAACAAACTCTGATTTAATTTGTACTACTTTGGGGGTACCTGGGTGGTGCAGTTGCTTAAGCATTGGACTGAGTTTCTGCTCAGGTCATGATCTAAGGGTCCAGGGATCAGAGCCCACATCAGGCTCTCTGCCTACTTGAGATCTCTCTCTGTCAAATAAATAAATAAAATCTCAAAAAAAAAAAAAAAAGATCCTATTTGAGCATGCCGTATATAAGAGGTGATCAGATAAGTCTAATTGCGGACGTGAAACTTGTGTAGTCTATAGGGTTCTGCACTCGGTTGACTAATCTGCTGTTACTGTATTGAAATTCTTAATTTTTGAACCAGGAGTCCCACATGTTTATTTTCATTTTGCAATTATGTACCTGTTGAGAGGGAAAAGTTTAATATACAAAAGCAACAGGGTTTCCAATGATTTTGATGGAGGAGCTCCAGAGCCTGGGTGAATTGACTGGACAATAGGCAATTTCTTTTTACATGAGAAAGGAAAGATGCTGTATGAATCTATAGGTTAATTTTACATGTTTCCTGTCTTTATGATAAAGGAGTAACATCTGATGTCTTCATTTTTTTCTTTTCTTTCATTTTTTTCCCCAATTTTTCTCTAAAGTAAAAAGTGAAAGCATATGTTGAAATTGCTAGGCTTAAAAGCAGAGCTGGAAGTTTGATAGGGAGAAAGGCAGATCTAAGATAATGGAGCATGCGACACAGTTGTTGAGGGCCGTGTGTATATGGGAGTCTCTTTGTGTCTTTGTGGGATGTTATGCTCTGTTGCCTGAGCAAAGCCTCACACAAAACAGGTTCATCCATTGGTGTTTTTTTCTAGGTGGGTATAATAAAAAAATTAGTTTAAGCTCATTGTTCTAGCTTTCTGCAGGAACCAATCTATTGTGCACTATCTTCTTTGCCTTTTATAGTTTGAGTCATATTTCATTGATTTCAGCTTTCCACTGGTTTTATACTGTCTTATTGTCTATTGAAATTTATACTTGTAATCTTCTGAAGTATAATGTATGTCTGCAATGTTTTTATTCACAAGACTTCCACACCAAGAACCGATTCTCCAACTTCCCCAAACCAACCAGGTATCCTACAATTCAATCCAATTCTGAAACTATGTGGCGTTGGCATCAGACCCCACAGGTTTAAGGGCTCAGTCCCATAGGATTGCCCTCACTTTGGATGCTAGTTATAAGTGTTGGGTACCCAAGGTACTTCTGTTTGTCTTAGCTACAAAGTAGGGGATTCCCACGCTTCCAAATTAATCCGGTGATAATTTGCTAGAATGGATTACAGAACTCAGGAACACATTTTACTTCCCTTTGACCATTTATTATAAAGGATGCAAATGAACAACTGGACGAGGAAATATCTGGAAAGATTTGGGAAGGTCCCTTGCACAGGAGCTTCTGTTCCGTGGACCTGGGGTGTGGAGCCCTCCCAGTATATGGTTGTGTTCACGCACCCAGGAGAACTTTTAATCCCAAATGTCAGGTTTTTTTTTTTTTTTTTTTTTTTTTAAATGGAGGTTTACATAGGCATCGTTGATCAAATCATCAGCCAATGGTGATTAACTCCATCCCCAGCCCCTCTCACCTTTTTGGAGGTTGGGGGCAGGGCTAAAACTTCCAGCCTTCTAATTATGCCTTGGTCTTTCTTGAGACCAGCTCTCATCCTCAAGTGTCAGGGGCCCACCAAGAAGTGCCTCATTAGTAAGAGATGTTCCTATCAGTTGGGAATTTTAAAGGTTTGAGGAGCTCTGTGTCAGAAACTAGGAACCAGATTTATATTTCTTTTTAAGTCACACTATGATAAGCCAAATACTAAGTATAAAGTTAATATAAGTGAGAAAGCATAGTAATAAAATAAATATCATTTTACTTTTCCCTATTTAGGTACCATAACATATCCAGTACTTTGCAATTATCTGTGATTCTTTCATATTATAGACTGCTGCTTAAATCTGGTTCCCACATTCTCCTTCGGGTAAAGACTACTGAATTTCATGATTGCTGTTTTATTCCCTTTAATATATAGATAGAGTTATGTTCTATTTAGGGATAGATGATCGATAAATGATACATAGACACATAAATACAAAGATATAGATAATAAATACCATTTTTCTTTTGTGCTTTATACAAATGTCATACTGTATAGTTTTTAAAAATTTATTTATTATTTGTTCTAAAACAATCTCTAAACCAAATACAAGGCTCAAACTCATGATCCCCAGATCAAGAGTTGCATGTTCTTCCAACTGAACCAGCCAGACACCCCATACTATATACTTTATCTAGTCTTCTGAAATTGTTTTGTCCTTCCCCATAACTTGTATTTCTAAGATTAATCAATGTTATTCCTTGTGTCTGTAGTTCACTCATTTTCAGTGCACTATAATATTCCATTGCGCAAACATTCTAATATTTATTTAGCCATTTTTCTAACATTTATATTGTACCATATAAACATGCTTATACACGTTTCCTGAGAAAGGTATGAAAATTTCTCTAGGTATGACTTTAATAATTAAGTTGTTGGATTATAGGGTTGTTGGCTTATGAGGTGTAGGTGTAGGGATTATTGAGGATGGATTATAGAGCATGTTCAGCTTTATAAAACAATGGCATTTTAAAAATTCCAACACAGTTACACCAATTTATACACCTGTACTAAAGATAGGAATTCCTGTTGCTCAATATATATTCTGCATCTTTCCCGACACATTAGGTATATTGGACTTCTTAATTTTTGCCAGTTTTGAGTAAGTCAAGAATGATATTAGTTTCTTATTTTGATAACAGTGTCTTACTGTAGTCTCATTTTACAATAAAATAAAATATCCATTATTACTAATGAGACTAGGCAAATTTGTTTCTTTTATTTTTTCTTTCCTTCCTTCACCCTTCTCATTTTTTTCTCTTTTTTCCTAAAAGAGAAAAAAACTAAACTAATACGCTATCTATTTTGAAATACCTAGTTATGTTACTTACCTTTTAGCTAGTTTGTTTTTTTTTTGTTTCACACTGATTTATAAGGTTCCTTATATATGCAGCATGTTAATCCTTTGTGTAATATATATTATTACAAATGTCTTCTCCAAGATTGTGGCTTCTTTCTCAATGCCATAAAGAAATAAAATATAAAAATGTCTTTATTCTAAAAGTCTAAAATTCCACCTTTCAAATTTTAATCCTTAATTTATCAAAATATTTTTTGAATAAATCAGGGATGAAATTTATTTTTCCCCAAGATGATAACCAATTTTCCCAGGCTTATTAATTCTATAGTTTCTTTCGTAATTGTCTGCAGTTCAACATCTTTTATACATAATGTCTCCATATATTTATGCATCTGTTTCTGGGATCAGTATTTTCCTCTGCTGGTGAAGTTCTCTATTCTTGGCCCTATGTCAAACTGTCTTAGTGTCAGAGGCTCACAAAAAACCTTGAAATCTGATGAAGCAAGTAACCCCTTTTTTGCCTCCTCTTTCCTTGCTCTCCTTTAGGAGTGTGAGGTTAATTTTAGTTGCTTTTTCTTTACCAATGTAAAATTTAAAAACACCTTATCAGGTTCCAGAATAAACCCTATGGGATTTTGATTGGAATTTCTTTGAGTCTGTATTTCAATTTGAGGAAAGATAAAGTGGTTAAAATACTGAGTTTTTCTATCCACAAATATAATCACTTAACTTCTTTAATGTTTTAAATCAAGTTTTGAAATATGAATTTGATTATAAATTTTGAAGTTTTTATATATCTATAATTATGTACATTATATGTACGACAAACATATATAATATATATACATGTATGGTTACATACATGTATATAAAGTATTCTTAAGCATTGTGTTTTTAAAGCAATGCATTTTTTAAAAAGATTTTATTTATTTATTTGACAGAGAGAGAGAGATCACAAGTAGGCAGAGAGGCAGGTAGAGAGAGAGGAGGAAGCAGGCTCCCTGTTGAGCAGACAGGGTCTCAATCCCAGGATTCTGAGATCATGACCTGAGCCCAAAGCAGAGGCTTTAACCCACTGAGCCACCCAGGCACCCAATAAAAGAATTTGAAAATGACATAAATAAATGAAAAGATATTCCATGCTTATAAAATTAGAGGAACCAATATTGTTAAAATGTACAGAGTTCCCAAAGTAATCTAAATATTCAATGCAATCCCTATCAAAATAACAACAGCACCTCTTTCTTTCTTTCTTTCTTTCTTTCTTTCTTTCTTTCTTTCTTCTTCTTTCTTTAAAAAATAGATTTATTTATTTATTTGAAAGAGGGAGAGAGTGTGTGTGAGGAGGGAAAGAGGCAGAGGGAGAAAAAGAGAGAATCTCAAGTAAACTCCCTGATGACTGCCCCTATCCACTCCTCTCTTTCTCTCTCTCTTGAAAAAAAAAAAAAAAGGCAAGAAATAACAAGTGTTGGAGAGAAAGGAATCTTTGCATACTGTTAATGGGAATGTAAATTGGTATAGCCCCTATGGAAAACAAATGGAGGTTGTCCAAAAATTACAAATAGGAATTGAATAAGATTTAATAATTTCACTACTGGGTATTTACCCAAAGAAAACAAAAACATTAATTTGAAAAGGTTTATGCACTCCTATGTTTTTTGCAGCATTATTTACAATAACCAAGATATGGAAGCAGATGGTGTCTATCGATAAACAAATGGACAAGAAAGTGTGGTGTCCCTACATGTATATACTCAAACACACACATACAGCCTCAAAAACATATGCCATTTGCAATAATGTGAATGAACCTAGAGGGCTTTATACTAACTGAAAGGAGACTGAGAAAGACAAGTATCATATGATTTCACTCATGTGGAATCTAAAAACAAACAAACAAACAAACAAACAAACAAACAGAAAACCCCACAAAAAAGAGCAACCAGAGCAAAACAAATGAATGAACAAATAAAAAGCAGAATCAGAGCTACAAAAACAGAGAACAAACTGATGGTTGCCAGAGGGGAGGAGAGTGGGAGGTTGGGCAAAATGAATGAAGGGGAATATGAGAAATGGGTTTCCAGTTATGGAATGAATGAATCATGGGAACAAAAGGCACAGCAAAGGAAACACAGTTAATGACATTGTAATAGTGTTGTATGGGGCACATGGTAGCTACATTTGTGGTTAGCATAGCATATCATATAGAGAAACTGAATCACTGTGCTATACACATGAAGCTAATGCAACATTGTGAAAAAAATGGGGTATAGTTGACATATAGCATTATATTATTTGTAGGTGTACACATAATGGTTTGATATTTGTGTATGTTGCATTAGAGTCTGCATAAAAATGAAATCATATGGTATTTCTCTTTTTTGTCTGACTTATTTCACCTACTATGATGCCTTCAAGGTTCATCCATGTGGTTGCAGATGACAATATTTTATTCCATCAACATGGGCTGACTTCAGTGAGCAGCACAGCACCCATGGTGGAGGCCTGAGCCATTTATATCAAGCTCCAACAACTCTGCTTTTTTACTAGGGCAACTAGTAAAAAAAACTAGTAAAAACTGGTTTAAAAAGTTAGTAAAAAAAAAACTAGGGCAACTGTGCCTGAGAAGAAGAGCAGGGGACCCCTACCCCATAAAATCAGCACAAATGCCCCACATGCACCAAGTCTGCTGATCATAGTGTGCTGCAAAGTTTCAGCTCTTACGGAAATAGGATCATGTTGTGAGGGGAGAATTTATCCACCAGTTCTGTTTCACACAGATCAAAGATTGTTCCATGATGTGTTAAAACTCATCACACACTGGAGCAGATTCAAACCCTGTTCACCAGAGGCTAGTAGAAACTGCAGAGGACTGACCTGGGAAAAAGCAGCCAAAACACAGCAGCAGAGGGCACACAGCATACACAAGAAACACTTCCGAAGGCACCAGGTCCTGGAAAGTATATGACCTCTTCTTCAGAAAGCATTGCTCTCAGAAGCAGAAAATGTAACAGGTTTTCCTAGCACACAGAAGAACACAGAAACTAGACAAAATGCCAAGATGAAGAAGTTCATCCCAAAAGAAAGAACAAGAAAAGGTCATGGCTAAGGATCTAATCAAAAGTTGTAAGTAATATGCCTGATTCAGAAGTTACTGAAACAACCATAAGGATACTGGCTGGGCTTGAGGAAAGCATAGAAGACATCAGGGAGTTCCTAACTGCAGAGATAAAGGAACTAAAAACTAGTTAGGCCAAAATGAAAAGTGGATAACTGAGATGCAAAACTGACTGCATAATTATGACAAGGCTAGAAGAAGCAGAGGAACAAATAAGTGATATAAAAGAAAAAATATGGAAAATAATAAAGCTGCAAAGAAGAGGGAAAGAAAAATATTGGATCATGAATGTAGACTTAGGGAACTCAGTGACTCCATAAAGCATAATAACATTCATACCATAGGAGTCCCAAAAGAAGAAAAGAGCAGGGTGTGTTGGGTGGGGGAGACTTGAGTTATTAAGTGTCTGCCTTTGGCTCAGGTCATGTTTCTGGAGTCCCGGGATTGAGCTCTGCATCAGACTCCCTACTTGGGGGGAAGCCTGCTTCTCTCTCTCTCACTCCCCTTGCTTGTGTTCCCTCTCTAGCTGTGTTTCTCTCTGTCAAATAAATAAATAAAATCTTAAAAAGAAAAGAGGAAAAATGGGGCAGAAGTTTTATCTGAACAAATTATAGCTAAAAACCTCCTAATCTGGGAAGCACACAGACATCCAAATTCAGGAGGCATAGAGCACTCCCATCAAAATCAACAAAAGAAAGCCAACACCAAGACATATCATAGTAAAATTTGCAAAATACAGAGATAAGAAAAAACCCCTGAAAGCAGCAAGAGAAAAGAAATTCCTAACCTACAAGGGAAGACAAATAAAGTTAGCAGCAGACCTATCCACAGAAACTTGACAGGCTAGAACAAAGTGGCATCATGTATTTAACATGCTGAATTTGAAAAATATGCAGCCAAGAATACTTTATCCATAGAGGCTGTCATTCAGAATAGAAGGAGAGATAAAGAGTTTCCCAGACAAACACTAAAGAAACTCATGACCACTAAACCAACTCCTCCAGAAATATGTAAGTGGGAAAGACCAAAAGTGATGGGGACTAGATAGGAATAGGGAAAATGTCCAGAAACAAGACGTTACATGTAATACAATGGAAATAAATTCATGTCTATCAGTAATCACTCTGGATGTAAATGGATTAAATGCTCCAGTCAAAGGACATAGGGTGTCAGACAGGGGGGAAGAAAGACCTGTTTATATGCTGCTACAAAAGACTCATTGCAGATCTTAAGACACCTGAAGAGTAAAAGTGAAAGGATGGATGCTGGGGGTGGTGTGGGGGAGGAATAGGGTGGCTAGGTCATGGAAAAAACAAAAATTTAAGAAAATTTTTTGTGAAGGGATGAAGAAATATCTACTATGAAAATGGATGGATATTTGATATTTTGAAGCTATACTCCAATATACCTGGGAATGACTTTTTGTATGAGCCTTGTATTCCCCTTTGTTCTCATAAGCAAAGCCTTAGATCTAAGCTTGGGTTCAGGTAGTTTGTGTGGGAACCAATGAAAAGGAGAAGAAAAGTGGGAGTGGGAAAAATTAAGCAAGAGTGTGGGAAGAGCCAATGCTTTTATTGATTTGGTCACTGCTGTGGATAATTGGGGCTCAATACGTCCAGGACCCTCTGTGTTGCTTTTTGGATTGCATCTCTGAATTGGTCATGAGGGGAGAATTTATCTACCATGTCCTGTTCCATACTGATCCAAGACTGTGTCATGATGCTACAACTCCCTTGACATTTCAGGATTGACATCAGTGTGCTCCAGGCCCTAGGGACCAGAGAAGTTCCAGGACAGAAAGCATAGGCTATGATTTGCAGGTGAGGTCAGATGCTGCCAAATATATCTGCAGAAATATAGTTGCTGTAGTAAGGATCCAGAGGAAAAAGTGGCCAAAAGATGTGACACAGGCCCAAGAAGTATTGTATACATTTTATTTTATTTTTCCCTTTTATGTATGTTCTGCATCCTGAATCTATAAATTTTGTTTTTCATAATCCCTGGAAATTTCTCAGCTACTATCTTTTCAAACTTTGCCTTTCCATCATTTTCCTTTTGTCTCCTTTATCTTCTTTCTCTCTGGGACTTGATTAGACATAATTCAAACATTCTAACTATCTTTTTTGAATGTAGCTTCAACAAAAAAATATTTTCCATGACCTTGGACCTCTGTTCTGCATCCTGGGTAGCATTTTCTGCTGTATCTTTCAGTTTGACACATTTGTGTGCGTGTGTGTTTCATTTCAACAATTGTGTTTTTTTTTTCTTTCCCTGAATCTTTTTACTATCTTTATGATTATTCCCAATAATATTTTTAATGTGAGCTCCTTGGGGCTTAACTCTGCTCTTTATTGCTTCTACTGTGTCTCATTTATGGTGAGCTGCTTTCTCATGTATTTGCTGATCAGTACTTATGGTCTTAATGCTTGGTCTTCCTTTATGTAAATACTATAAAATTAAACTGAGAATGTGTTCATCTAGAGAAGATGTACATCTGCTTTGGTCAGGCCCTAGGGAGTACATTAAATGTAGGGACTATTGTAGGTAGAATAATGGCTCCCAGATATTTTCTAGATTGTAATCCCTAGAACCAATGAGTATGTTACTTAATCTGCAAATTAAGCTTGCAGATTTGATTAATTTACAGGTGTTGAGAAAGGGAGATTATTGTAGATTATCCAGGTAGGCTCAATGTAATCACAAAGATCCTTAAAAATGGACAAGGGAGAACAGAAAGGTGGAATAACCAGCGTGAGAAGAATTTGGCCTGACACTGCTGATTTTGAAGATGGAGGGAGGGGCTCATGAGCCAAGGAATAGAGGCAACTTCTGGAAGCTGGAAAAACAAGGAAATGGATTCTTCCATAGAGCCTCCTGAAGGAACACAGCCTGGACAACAGAGACAGAGCCATTTTGGACTTCTGACTTTCATTACTATAAGATAATAAATTTTTGTTGTTTTGAGCCACTAAGTTTGTGGTTATTTGTTGTAGCAGCAATAGGAAGCTAATACAGAGCTTCTGTAGTCATTCCAAAGTGCCTTGATTTTGTCAGGAGTTTAGCTCACATTTCTCACTCAAGTTCAGTATCTTGATTGCCCCCACGATAATTATTACCCAACTTCAGGGAAATCCTGCCCACTTCATTTTCCTATTTGATAATTTACTCCCCAGCTCATTATGAATTTCCCTTTTCTTTTTAAAAAAGATTTTATTTATTTATTTTACAGAGAGAAACAGAGCTAGAGAGGAAACACAAGCAGGAGGAGAAGCAGACTTTCTGCTGAGCAGGGAGCTGGATGTGGCCTTGATTCTGGGACTCCAGGATCATGGCCTGAGCCAAAGGCAGATGCTTAACAACTGAGCCACCCAGGTGCCCTGAATTTTCTTTTCCTGAAGGGGTTGGGTGGTAGGTGGGGTGGGGGTTTCCTTGGAGGTTATCTTCTCTATAAAGAGCCTAGAATGAACTAGATTGCTCTTGTCTAGAAATTAGTGGTTTTACAGTAGACACAGAATATCTCATTAACCATACTAATGGAACTATATTTTCTAATTTCTTCAATATTGTTTATATGTCTCATGGCTGTTCTATCTCTTTTAATGCTATTGTAGAAAAAACATAGAAAACACTTAAAAGTTCTCACTTACAATTCATAGTAAATATGCTTAAGGAAAAAGTATTTAGTCCTTCAACATAGTCTGCTTGAACTCCAGTATTTTTTATTTATAAAATACATTATCTCAGAAATACAGCTCTGCTATCTGATACCTTTGCTGCTTTCATTTTTTTTTCTTCCAAAACAACTTAAGTCAATCTTTTCACATGCATCTTCAGTATCAATTTCTCTTTCCTTATCAGAGCCATTCTATATGTCATCTAACATTAATTTCCAATATACATTGGATTCACCTTCCATTTACATGATGCCCTCCTTTATTAAGTAAGGATTACTATATTATTGTATTAACTAAGGACGGAACGGGGTTCTACAATGGGTTCGCTTAGAGGACAGTTCACATTTATTTTGAATTTACACAACCAGGTCAATGGTTCCCCATTTTGGAAGGAAAAATCTGAAGACATAAAACACTTAATAAGAAAGAGGCTAAGGACAAATGAGTGGTTCAGTTGCTTAAGCCTCTGGAGGGCATGACCTCAGAGTCATGACATGAAGCCCCGAGTCAGGCTCTGTGCTGGGCATGGAGCCTGCTTGGGATTCTCTTTCTGTTTTCCTCTGCACTTGCCCCTGCTCTTTCTCTCTCAAATCAATAAATAAACCTTATAAGAAGAAAGAGAGAGAGAGAGAGAGGCCAAAAAAACAAAACGCTTTTTAAAGAAATGTAACTTCTTGCACAGATTTGAACTTCTGACTCCCACATCCCTTCCTAATCAGCCACCTGAAGGTAAAATATTGAACGTGAGTAAATCCCACTGATGGCCAGTGAAATAATGAGGAGAGTCAGCCTTGGAACACCAGCTAGTGAGGCCTATTTCTGAGGCCTCCCTTTGTTCCTTTGAAACTAGCTATTGTAGCATTTGGCTTTTTGCTTATTATATTACCTTGTTCCAAGTGTAAACATTTACAGGGTGCTGACAGGACCTGCATCTTCTACCAATTTATCTTAGATACTGTTTCTTCTCAGGAGAGATAATAGATTTGCCCTTCCTCAGTTTGATATTGTTTTAATTTTATTTTATCTACGTTTCTCAAATTGCCACATTATTTATTGTTCATTATTTTTTTTAGGATATTTCATACTTTCAAGTATGAGAGTATAGGCATTACAAGGTATCACCAGCTGATTCACAAATCCTGAGAATATAAAAAATTAAACGAAAATAATACAAGCAAAATACTGATCAAAAGTAAAAATAAATAAGTTGGAAAATATTGTCAGCATGTATGGGAAATATATTTATTATTCAAACTAATGCGCATCAAATGAGATTTCCAATTTAAGTATATAAAATTTACCTAGTAGGAGATAGTTATGTTTTTGTTTGTTTGTTTATTTGTTTTAAGTGGGTTTCATGTATTGAAGCCCAACATGGAGTTTGAACTCACAACCCCGAGACCAGGACCTGAGCTGAGATCAAGAGTCAGACACTTAACTGGCTGAGGCTTCTAGGCACCCCCAAGATTGTTTTAATATGAAAACATTAAACAATGGTCAACTTTGTTATTTATGAATGAAAGTATATTTAAGACACCAATGAGATATCTTTTATAATTGTGGGATAACAAAATAACTTGTGCGTTAGAGATGAAGGTGGTTGCACTCATTCATAACATATGTAATGTAAGTCAATGCTGTGTTTCTTATACTTAATTTGGCAGCATCTATCATGATAAAAATAACAAACTAATAGACATACATACTGACAAGCAAAAATATCATTTCATCAGAGTCCTACTTTAGGAATTTAAACTAAGAATTTTACCTAAGAGTAAAAGGATGATTACTGTAGTATTTATATATAATAGCAAAATATTGGCATCAACTTCAATCTTCACCAAAGAAATTAAAATTGAAGTAAACTACAGGATGCAGAACTTAAAATAATAATTGTAGGGTTTATGCAAAGTGAAAATAGTTGACGTGTAAGCATATATAGAGCAGAGAGGGGAAGATGGTGGAAGAGTAGGGAACCCTAATTTCATCTGGCCCCTTGAATTCAACTAGGTAGCTACCAAATCAGAACACCTGTGAACTCACCCTGAACAAGAATTGCTGTAATTCTACAAATAGAAAAGTGACCACTTTTTGCAAGGCAGGAGGTGAATCTGAGGAGAAGTGAATCTGAGGGGATATATCAGAAGACAAACGGGGGGGGGGGAGGGCGGCAGAGACTCCCCCACAAAAGTAATAGACTATTTTCCCCTGAGGACACACTGAAGAGTGGTGGCCATGATCTTTCAGCCCTGAGGCTGGAGAGCTAGGCACTGCCATTCTTATTTTTATCCTCTAAAGCAGCACAGAAAGCCTTCAGGGAACAAAACCCACACAGAGCAACCCAGAGCTGCTTACACTGAGCCCAGCCCCCTAGCAAGGGCGGTGCAACTGTGCCCAGGCAAGGATACCTGAGAATGAGTGCTCAGGCCCCTCCCCCAGAAGACCAGCGCGAACTATCTGGCTAATACCAAATTTACCCTTCACACAGAATTGAAAAACCCCAGCACTAGGGGAAAATAGTATATAGCATTCAAGGTTTTTTCCCTCATGATTCTTTAGTATTTCTGTTTAAAATTTCCTTTTTCATTTTTTTCTTCCTTTTCAACTAGATTCTTATTTTATCAACTCTTTTTAAAGACTTTTCTAATGTTCATTTTTACATTCTTAAAAATATAAATATTCTTCATTTTGGCTTCTTTTCACTGTATTCAATTTTATTTTTGATACGTACATAAGTTTTTCCTTCTTTACAGTTTTGAGATCTAGTGTCTTCTAACAAACAGACCAAAATACACCCAGGGCCTCTTGTATCACCCCATTCTGTCTGCCTGATTGATTATATTCTCCCTTTTTCCCTTTTTTTCTCTTCTGATTTGTCTGGTGTATATTTCACAGTGGTCATTGTTGATATTTCTGTATTTTCTTCTCTCATTAATCTATTCTTCTCTGGACAAAATGACAAGATGGAAAAATTCCCAGAAAAAAGAACAAGAGGCAATATTAACTACAAGAGACTTAATAAATATGGATATTAGTAAAATATCAGAGCTAAAATTCAGAATAATGATTATAAAGAACTCGCTGGGCTTCAGAAAAGCATAGAAGACACTCGAGAATCTCTTTCTAGAGAAATAAAGGTCAAAATAAAAAGGGTCAAAAAAATCAGGTCAAAAAAATCAGGTCAAAATAAAAAAGAGTGTTAATGTGATGCAATAAAAAATGGAGGCTCTTACTGCCAGGATAAATGAGGCAGAAGAGAGAATCAGTAATACAGAAGATAAAATTATGGAGAATAAAGAGAGTGGGGAAAAGAGAGATAGATAACTACTGGATCACCAGGGGAAGGATTTGAGAGATCCACGACATCATAAAGTGAAACAATATTAGAATTTTTGGGGTTTCAGAGAAAGAAGAAAGAGAAAGAGGGAAAGAAGGTATATTTGAGCAAATTATAGCTGAGAATTTCCTAATTTGGGAAGAAAATAGGCATTCAAGCACAGGAGGTAGAGGGAACCCCTCTAAAATATCAATAAACATAGATCAACATCCTGACATAAAATAGTGTGGCATACAAATTTCAGAAATAAAGAGAAAATCCTGAAAGCAGCTCGAGAAAAGTGGTCCTTAACCTATAGAGATAAGAACATTAGACTGGTAGCAGAATTATCCACAGAGACCTGGTAGAAGAGAAAGTGCTGGAACCATATATAAGGGGTACTAAAGGTAAAAAAATAAAACAAAACAAAAAACCATGCAGCCAAGAATACTTTATCCAGCAAGACTGTCATTGAGAATGGAAAGAAAGATAAAGAACTTTCAGGAAAAAAGAAACTAATAGAATTTGTGATCACTAAACCAGCCCTGCAAGAAATATTAAAGGGGATCCTGTAAGCGCAGACAGAGCCCTAAACTAACATAGACCGGAAAGAAACAGAGACAATTTACAGAAACAGACTGTACAGGTAATACAATGGCACTAAATTCATATCTTTCAATTGTTACTCTGCACATAAATAGGCTAAATGCTCCCATTAAAAGACACAGCGCATCATATTGGATAAAAAAAAGAATACCCATCCAGATGCTGTCTTCAAGAGACTCATTTTAGCCCAAGGACACCTCCAGATTGAAAATGAGGGGGTGGAGGACCAGTTATCATGCTAATGGACATCAAAAGAAAGCTAGTATAGCAATCTTTATATCAGACAAATTACATTTTAAAACAAAGACTGTAATAGGAGATGAAGAGGAACACCAAATCATATTGAAAAGGTCTATCCAAAAGGAAGATCTAACAATTGTACATATTTATGTTCCTAACTTGAGAGCAACCAATTATATAAACCAATTAATAACCAAATTAAAGACACACATTAATAATAAGAAAGTAATAGTAAGGGACTTTAACACCCCACTCACAGCATTGGACAGATCACCTAAGCAGTGGATCAACAAGGAAACAAGGGCTTCAAATGACACAATGGACCAGATGGACTTTGTAGATATATACAGAGCATTCCATCCTAAAGCAACATAACACCTTCTTCTGAAGTACACATGGAACTTCCTCCAGAATAGATCACATACTCAGTCACAAATCAGGTCTCAACCAGTACCAAAACATTGGGATTATTCCCTCCATGTTTTCAGAACCACAGTGCTTTGAAACTTGAACTCAATCAGAAGAGGAAAATTTGAAAGGAACTCAAATACTTGGAGTACCATTCTTTGGTAAAGAATGAATGGGTCAATCAGGAAATTAAAGAACTAAAAAAAATCCATGGAAACAAATGAAAATGAAAACACAACTGTTCAAAACCTTTGGTATGCAGCAAAGGCGGCCCTAAGAGGAAAGTACATAGCAATGCAAGTCTTTCTCAAAAAATTAGAAAACTACCAAATACACAAGCTAACCCTACATCTAAAGGAGCAGGAGAAAGAAAAGAAAAGAAAAAAGCCTAAACCCAAAAGAAGAGAATAAAGGTTAGAGCAGATATCAATGACATAGAAACCAAAAGAACAGTAGAACAGATCAATGAAGCTAGAAGCTGGTTCTTTGAAAGCGTTAACTTAGCCAGACTTAGCAAAAAGAAGAGAGAAAGGACCCAAATTAATAAAATCACGAATGAAAGAGGAGAGATCATGACAAACACCAAGGAAATACAAACAATTGTTAGAACATACTATGAGTAAATAAATGTCAACAAATTAGGCAATCTGGAAGAAACAGATGCATTATTAGAAACCTAGAAACTACCAAAACTGAAACGGGAAGAAATAGAAAACCTGAACTGACTCCTAACCAGCAAGGAAACTGAAGCAGTAATCAAAGTCTCCCAACAAACAAGAGTCCAAGACCAGGCAGTTTCTCAAAGGAATTCTATCAAACAAAGCAGAACTAATACCTATTCCCCTGAAGCTGTTTCATAAAATAGAAATGGAAGGAAAACTTCCAAACTCATTCTTTGAGTCCTGGATTACTTGATTCCAAAACCATCCTTCTAAAAAGGAGAACTGTAGACCAGTATTCCTGATAAACATGGATCCCAAAATTCTCATCAAGATAATAATAGTAGGATCCAATGAATGGATGAAGATATCTATCTATCTATCTATCTATCTATCTATCTATCTATCATCTATCTATCTATCTATTTATCTATCTATAGATAGATAGATTGATATATGTATGTATGTATGTATTCAGCTTTCTCGCTGTATTAGTTTTGCTAGATTCTTCTTCTACCTGAAATGAATACTAGTCCTCAGAAGGTTCAAGTTAACCTTTTTTGGGCTGTGAATGCTCACCAGATAATCAACACCTGCTACTTCTCCTATTTGTGATAAAATTTCTTGGCTACCAAGTCTATAGAAGTCTAGAATTTGTTGTATCTGTTGGATATAGTTAAACTTTTGGAAATCATTGACCTGGTTATGATTAGACCTAGTTACTGCTCTGTTCACAATCTCTTAGAAACTCTAAACTTGATACTGTGGCTTTTCCTGGGTTACTTATTTATTTATTTTTTAGTCCTCAGTCTGAATCATCCTTATTTACAGATGTTTACCACTTGACCGGAGAATGTGAGGTTCCCAAACATGCTCAAGCAATGGGACCAAGGGTTGTTTTGGTTCTTGCTTGCAAAAAGATATGTGCTGAACTGCGGAGACATAGCTGGAATAGTTGGCATTTGTTTGTGGCTCAACACATTCCAAGGACACGTTCAGGTGTGCAATTGCCCCGAATGTCGCAATACATCTGTTGGAGTTAAAAACAACCTCAAACAGTGCAAAGTACAAACTTCTCACAGCTTGAAGTTTTCTCTGGAATCCCCACATAATGACTGAATATCAACATTCCCTTCCCCCCAAAGGACTAAATCAAGGTTATAGACTAATCATGAAAGCATTTTATACTGTGTCTATGTTAGGATATCCCTTGGAATTCAGGTGCTTGTCTGAAACTTGGCATCTTGGAACTGAAAGGGAAAGACTATGAAAAGAATGTTTAATTTGCTCCATGCAGAAACTTGACATTCAAGCAGTATTTAAAGGAACAGTTTTTATAATCTCTAAATTTAATATTTTGAACAGTATTATCAGTTAAAATCCTTTTATATTTTCAGTTATGCTTTTGCATCTAAAAAAATCCCACCTAAACACTTCACTTGTTGAAAATTATTTATTGATCTCTTTCATTTTTCTATTTAATATTATTATAATAACTGCCTCAAGTATAGGTCAAACACTGAGCTGAATAATTTAGGTTTACTTAATTTAATTGCCATGACAGCCTTATGGCATAGTTATAATTTTTATATGTATTATACAGCTTGGAGAATTGAGACTTATAAAGGCTTGTTGACTTACCTTGGTAAATAAAAGGCTTAGGAAGTTCTAACACATTCTAAGGTCTACCAAATTTCATAGCTCTAATTTGAATCAAGAGAGCTTAACTCCAGAGTTAAGTTACTTAACCACTGCACAGTATAACGAATGACAAACACAAACAAACAATACTTTGAAGAGTCAAAACAGATGTCCCAGCATCATAGCACTGAAGTTCATACCCTTTTTTCATGAACACAGTCCTGGTATCTGCATTCTACTTGTCCTCTGACCTACCTCCGCGTGTTGGTAATAAAAACATTACTAAAAGGACATGGCATATGTGTGTCAGTGATGTTAGTGACTGAGTGATGTTGCTAAAATGCCATAAGATATTTTTCCTGGACACATATTAATCTGTTTTGTATCTTTCCCAGTGGCTGGAATATAACTATTGTGTTAAAAAAAAAACTGATCACAGATAGAGGATGAAGTTAATGTCATGGTTCTGGAGGAGATCTAACTATTCTAAAGATGATAAGGTTAGCTCCAGAACAGTTAAAATCACTAGATGAGTTTTAGAATGAATTGTCATTCCTCCTTTCCCAAGAGACGCATCCTATAATAAAACTTTAAGAAAAGGCTTTAACTTAGTAATTGTTGAATCCACCTTATCTCGAATCCAGCAATCCAGGAAAAGAAAACCTATTATCTAAAATGTGTAGTTGTTTAATGAGTACAGAATTCCTGTTTAGGATAATGGAAATTTTGGAATTAGATAATGATGATGATTTCTCAACATTGTGAATGTAATCAATGCCACTGAGGAGGCATTTTTAAAAGTAAAAAGAGATTGGGGTGCCTAGGTGACTCAGTTGGTTAAGCATCTGCCATCCCCTAGGTCATGATCCTAGGGACTTGGGATTGAACCCTGCATCAGGCTCTCTGTTCAACGGAGAGCCTGCTTCTCCCTTTATCTCTGCCTGCTGCTCCCCTTGCTTTTGCCCTCTCTCTCTCTGACAAATAAATAAATAAAATCTTTAAAAAAAAGTAAAAAGAGATAGATATTAGGATGTCCTTTGACTCTGCTGAAGGGCATCTCAAAAATTGAGGAACAGAGAAGTAAGGTAGAAGTGTGACTTCTTGGATGCACTATACCCCGAGAGGAGGATCCAACAGTCCAAATCATTTAAGGTCAGCTTGCATTAAGTCTCTATATTAGTATAAAGGGGAAAATGTCTCTCCATTCAGGGGGAAGGCAGAAAGATCTTAGCTTAAGCATCAATTGAGGTTGAAGTGAGAGTCTAGTGGGTGGGGGTAAATGTGGCAGAGTTATTTAAATAATTAGGGCTCTGAACAGAGTGAGGCTCCAGACAGAGTTTCATATCCAGCAGACACCAAAGAGCAAAATGGACATCAGTACACCTGTGGGCGAACTGAGAGAAGAGCTTCTATTTGGTGAATTACTTAGTGGGTAGCATCAGTCTACACTTAAAGGTCAGCCTTTATTATGGAAGATACTTGGGAAGATGGAAGCCATCTTAACATCGTATTCTTTTAGGTTCCATGCTTTTCCAAAGACAGGCCTAGAAGCCCACATGGACAAACCTGTGGCCAAGAGCTCTAGTAGAAGTGATCCCAGGAGAGGAACTTGGGTCCAGGAATCAGAGAGAAGATTTTTCTCTCAAGGGGAGAGGCTTAATATTTTAGGGTCACCCAAGAGATACTAACCAGTAGACTGGCCAGGGGGAAGGGTCTGTGGAATTATGGAATTCTTTAAGGATGGTGGTCCCCTTATTCTGCTGACACCAGCAGACTAAAAGGAAGTGCAGTTTTGAGATGAGTTCCTTTTTTGATTAGGTAATTATCAGAGGATTGGTTTATTTGTGTCCAGAGAGCCCAAGAACAGAGAGATTCCTCCATCTGAAGGCTCCAAGTTTTCCAGCTACTTGCTTGTTTACCACTTTCCAAGGAGATGCCAAAAACCCAACCTATTAGTGAAAGAAAATCTATACAAATGGATGAGCAAGACAAAATTTTACAACTCAATTGATGAATCTTTGAATGGAAGGGTTCTACTGAACAAAACCAATGGAAGATAACTTTAATAATGATATCTAAGATTAATTCCTAGTGAAATAGCAAATAACCTAGAAGAGTGATGAGTGTAAGAAATCCTGGAAAGACTAAACTTTCAGGGATCATTTCTATTGTTCATTATAATAAGTTCCTCAGATAAGTAAGTATTACGGATATAACATTCATCGTGATGATTACAGTTCACACTGCAGTATAATATATAGGCAAGTTAAGAGAGTAAATCCTGACCTCTCATCACAAGGATAATTTCTTTCTTGTTTTTCTTTTTACTGCATCTATATGAGATTATGGACATTAATTAAATTTATTGTGGTGATCACTTTATGATATACATATGTCAAACCACTCTGTTGTACACCTTAAACTTATATAGTGATGAATGTCAGTTGTATCTCAATAGAACTGAAGGAAAAAAGAAGCCCTGTAGGAAGAAAACAAATCAAATCAATTCTTGTGATATTGTGCCTAAGTTTCATCCCATTTTGAAAAATTGGATTTCTGTCTTTTATTATTAACCTGTAGCTCTTTATACATTGTGGATGTGGCCCTTTGTTGGAAATATGTCATGTAAACATTTTCTCTGTCTTTGTAGCTTCCATTCCCTTAATGGTGTTTTTGGTGAATAAATTTTCTTAAATTAATGTAGTCCAATTTATTTTTCCTTTTTTATGTAGTTAGTGATTTTTTTGTCCTGCTTAAGAAATCTTTGCCTTCTGAATGGTCTTGAAGATTTCTTCTTTGTTTTCTTCTAAAATATTTAGTGCTTTGCCTTACATTCATCCTTTTGTGTGTGTATGGTGTGAGGTAGGAACCAAGATTAAATTTTTTCATAAGGGTATCTCCTCTTGACCCTGCCCTGTGTACTGTTATAAATCTGGTGTCTGTCTGTGCTGCGTCTGCTTCTGGATTCTCTGTTCACTCCATTGGCGAATTTATCTATCCTTACACTAGTTCCACCTCATCTTAAATACTATAGCTTTATGATAGGTCTTTACAATGATCAGTTTAAGTCCTCCAGCTTTGTTTTTAGTTTTCCATTTGGCCTTATCTATTCCTAATCTTTTATATTTACAAAGAATTTTTTAGAATCAGCATGTCAACTTCAACACAACAACAAAAACATTCTGGGATACTGAATGGGATTTCATTGAAGTTATAGATCAACTGGAGGAAAATTGACATATTTGCAATAATATAGCTTCTAGACTATGAATATAATAAATTCTATTGATTAATGTGTTCTTTATTTTATAACAATATTGTCTACTTTTTTCTGTAGAGATATTGCACATATTTTGTTAGATGCATTTCTAGGTATTTAATGGTTTTCAGTGTTTGCAAATGGCATCTTATTAAAATGCTCATCCTTTTGCTGTTACACAGAAGCAGAATTTTTCCTTACATTTTATTATGACTATGTATGGAAAATTTGAACAAATTTACAGTGAACACTTGCACACTGTCACCTAGATTCTAATATTAACATTTTATCTTTCTTGCCTCTTTACATATTTACCTATCTATGCAACCCTTTATTCATCCATTAATTTATCTTATTTTTTTCTGCATTCTGAAATAAGTTTCAGACATTAGCAGTTTCTCCCTGGTTATTTCATTAAGCATTATAATCAACTAGAGTTCAATATGTATTTATGGCTCTCTTATTTCTTTTCAGGTAAAATATCATACTATAAAATGAATAAATCTGAAGTATATAATTCAAGGTTGATAAATGTATACACGTATGCAATCCAAATCCCCATAATTATAGAGGGCATTACCATTACTGTGTTCCTTCATGTCTCATCCTAGCCAATTCCCACTCACACACTTCTAAAGTCAACCACTGTCCAAAATTTTTCAACATGGTTCAGTTTTTGCCTATAAGACATTAATGTAAATGGAATCAAACAGTTGTGTATATAAATAATTTGGCCCTTTTGGGTCCTGAGTAATATTCTGTATATAAATATGCCACAACTTATTTATCGATACTCCTATAAATTGACACATGGACTGTTTCCAGTTTTGGGCTATTATAAACATTCTTATACAATTTTTTTTCAGGAACATTAATTTTCATTGGTTTTGGATAAATACTTAGAATTGGAATTGCTGGCTCAAGGGTAGTTGTAGGCTTAACTTTATAAAAACTTCCAGTAGTTTTCCCAAAGTGGTTGTGACATTTTATACTTCTACAAACTGAGTGCATTTTGGTTGCTCTATACAAGTGATTTTTGTATATTGACATGGTATTCAGAGACCTTGCTAATGTGACTTATATAATTGGGGTGCCTGGGTAGCTCACTTGTTTAAGCATTGGACTCTTGATTTCAGTTCAGGTCACGATCTCAGGGTCATAAGATTGAACCTCGCATCGTGCTCCATACTAACAGTGGACTCTACTTAAGATTCTCTCTTTCTCTCCCTCTCTCTTTCTGCCTCTGCCCCTCCCCCCACTTGTGAGCTCTCTCTTTAAAAGATTGACTTATTAAAAATGATATTTTGGATTTGCAGGCACGCAATTATCCTACCTGTAAATAATATTTTATTTCATTCTTTGGTACCCCTTTACCTTTTATTTCGTTGCCTTGTCTGGCTAGAATCTCTAATTCAGTGATTACTAGAAAAAGTTATTGTAGGGGTCTCCTGGGTGGCTCAGTCAGTTAAGTGTCTGCCTTCAGCTTAGGTCATGATCCCGGGGGTCCTGGGACCCAGCTCTGCATCTGGCTCCCTGCTCAGCAGGGAGTCTGCTTCTCCCTCTCCCACTCCCCCTACTTGCATGTGTGCTCTCTCTCTTTCTCTCTGTCAAATAAATAATAAAATAAAATCTTTAAAGAAAGCAAAAGAAGAAGAAGAAGAAGTGGTTGTAGACATCTCTGTCTCATTTCTTATTTCAAAGAGAAAGCTTTCAATAACTTATTGTTAAGTATGATGGATGAAAGTGGTCAAGGATACAAACTTCCCATTATAAGATGAATAAATTCTGGGAGCTAATGTACAGCATGACGCTCATAGTTAAAAATACTGTATTGTATTCTTGAAAGTGGTTAAGAGGGTGCCTGGGTGGCTCAGTGGGTTAAAGCCCCTTCCTTCAGCTCAGGTCATGATCTCAGGGTCCTGGGATGGAGGCTCACATCAGGCTCTCTGCTCAGCAGGGAGCCTGCTTCCTCCTCTGCCTACTTGTGATCTCTCTCTCTGTCAAATAAATAAATAAAATCTTAAAAAAAAAAGTGGTTAAGAGATCTTAAAATTTCTCAACACACACACACACACACACACACACACACACACAGTAACTATGTGAGGTGATGGATGTGTTAACTAACCTTACTATAGTAATCATTTTCCAATATATATGTATATTACATCATCACGTTATACACCTTAAACTTATGTGATGTTATATGCCAATTATAGCTCAGTAAAACTGAAAAAAATCATTCTTCCTGAGTTAAAAAAAATATGATATCTGTTCCCTTTTACTTCATGTCTGCTAAGATTTTTTTTAAAAAATCATTAACAGTGTTGATTTTATTAAATGATTTTTCTGTGTCTACAGTGATGAATACGTGTATATGTGTGTGTGTATGTGTGTGTGTATTCTCCTTTGTAATTGTATACTATTATAAATTATTATGGCATATAAATTTATCTATTCCCACATAACAAATTATTCCAAGATTTAGCAGCTTGAAACACTGCATATTTATTTTCTCACACAATTTCTGAGAGTTAGAAATCCATGAGCAGCTTACCTTATACTTGTAGCTCAGGGTCTCCCCTCAGGTCACAGAAAAATGGTAGCTAATGTCACAGCTATCTAGTCTTGACTGGGGCTTGAAGACCCACTTCCAAGATGGCTGACTCACATGGCTCTTGGCAACAGACATATTTACTCTGACTATGGGCAAAAAGCTATGGTTATTTGCCCAGTTCCTTTTATGCTTTTGTCTCCAGAGTTAGATACCATTTCTTTGTTTTATTCTACCAGTTGAAAGGGAATCATTAAGGCCAGCTGACAGTAAAAATGAGGGAAATTACACCTACTATTGAAGGGAATATTATTATTATTATTATTTAAATATTTTATTTATTTGACAGAGAGAAACATAGCTAGAAAGGAAACACAAGCAGGGAGAGTGAGAGAGGAAGAAGCAGGCTTCCCGCCGAGCAAGGCACCCCCTGTGGGGCGGGATCCTGGGACTCTGGGATCATGACCTGAGCTGAAGGCGGAGGCTTAACGACTGAGCCACCCAGGAGCTGAAGGGGGGAGTATTAAAGCATCTGTGGGCATGTTTTAAATCCATCACAGGTGGTGAATTATGTAGAACGTTTCAAATATTAAGCTAACCTTAATTTTCTGGAATAAATTTACTTATATCTTATTCTTCTATATATTATTATATTTGATTACTAATTTTATATCATATCTTTGCATGTGCATATTTGTAATGTGATTGTGAAGTTTGGTATCTAACTTATTCTGCCCTCATAAAATAGTTACAGTTTTTTATTTCTTTTTGTGTTACTTTCAGTAAGTAGTATTTTTCAAGGGATTTTTTTCATAAAAATTGTCAAATTTAGAGTTGTGCAGTTGTTTGTATTGTATTTTTGTTATCTTTCTAATATCTCCAGGATATGTAGTAATGTTTCCTTTCCTTTTTCATTCCTGATATTGTAAATTTGTGTTTTATTCTTTTCTTTCCATGGTAAGTATTGCTAAAATTTATTGATTTAATTAACCTTCTTGAGGATATCAATTTTGCTTTGTTTTTCTTTTCTTACACAGCTTTACTGGGGTATAATTTACATATTATAGAATTCACCCACAGCAAGTAAATAGCTTTATGATTTTTAGTAAATTTTAACCAACTTCACAATCCAGTTTTAGAAGATTAATAAAACATTCATTATCCCCCAATATTCTGATAGTTCTAGTTGACTTCTCTTCTGCAATTTCATGAATGACCTTGAACCTTGAAATGTTAATTAATGATGTTGCTGTTGCTCCAAGAATACTGACAAAGTCCAAGATTTTTGGGAGAAATTTATTATTTCTTTGGACATACCAGGTCCTGTCACTTTGAAAATTTCTTTGGCTTACTCTTTACCTACTTCCTGGTAAATATCATGCAGCTAATTTCCAGATTAGTATCTGGCTTCCAAAAGCTGTATGAACACTGGTCAAACTGCTCCCCAAAGTCTTTTAAGGTCACTCTCTAGTGTGAGGCCTCTAAATGACCCTCTTGCTAATTAGGCTACAGGGGGAAGAATAAATTATTTTCCTTTGTTTCTTTTGATCCTTTTGCAATAATGTCTTTCTTCTTAAAGCTTGAGTCTTGTAAGTGCTATTTTTTTGCAGCTCGCTTTTGAGCTTGCGAAGATATTGCCATGGCCCTAGGTATTTGCCAGGAGTTGAGCAGTGTGTCTGTGTGTCGTTTGTGCCCTTAACACTGAGCCCAAGAAAGGGACGCTGCGTGATGGGACAGGAAACTCAGTGCCAGGCCCAGGCGTGCTGAGTCTGCTCATCACCCAGGCATTACCTGGTTGTTTAACACTTAAAACTCTAGAATTAGAGTTTTTATTTTGAATGTGGTTCTCTGACAGTTTAAAAAGCATACCTTCTTATTCCCAATACAAGTGAAGAGATAGGAAATATCTCTATTTTACAGATCTTAAGCAAAAAACAATCAAATAAAACTGCAGGGCCTTAATGTAACTTGCCTTAGTTCACTCTTTTTTTTTTTTTAATATTTTATTTATTTGACAGAGAGAAACACAGCCAGAGAGGGAACACAAGCAGGGGGAGTGAGAGAGGGAGAAGCAGGCTTCCTGCGGAGCAGGGAGCCAGATGTGGGACTCGATCCCGGGTCTCCGGGATCATGACTTGAGCCCAAGGCAGTCGCTTAACCAACTGAGCCACCCAGGCTCCCCAAGTTCACTCTTTTGACAAGAGGCAGAGTTGGGGCTGGAATTCGTCTTCTTCCAGTCCTTGAGTTGGGAAAAGATGCATCCTATTGCTTTGAATTCAGTAGAATTGTTAAAGGGATATTTGTTATTATCTTTGACCCTTTCTATCACACAACTGCTTTTCAACAGGCAGTGTTGGAGCTGTCTGGCCTAGCCCCGCAGTCCCCCTACGACCCCAGCAGCACACGCTGGCGCCCACGCCCAAGTGGCCGGTGTCTGCGCACGCGCGGCCTAGCCCTCAACAGAGCCCTTCTCCACCAAGACAGAGTCAGCTTGTCTCAGGGTCAACTTTCTCCACCAGCCACTGCGCTACTCGCTGTTGCTTTGCTGGTTGATACTTTCCCCATTTGGGATTTTACCACTCAATATCCAAGTCATGTTGGATCATTCCACTTCTTACCTCATGGTGTTCTCCATTTGCTGATTTTCAAGTGGTTCTTTCACCTGTGAGCACAACACAACGGAGACTGGTTACATATAGTGCTGTCCATTGATTCATCGTGGAAGAACTACCATCCATTTTCCAGTGCTCATTTATACTTGGATAGGTCCACCTTCTTCTCAGACTGAATGCACCTCCCTGCCCGCTAGCCTGATGAGGCAGCTTCCCTTCATGGTAAGGGCTGTCACACGGAAGTCAGTTCTGGATGCAGGACAGGTCATATTGGGTGATAGATAATGTAAATCTCCTTTCATTCTTTCAAATACAATAATGGGAAATGTATTAAGGAACATAATGCTGTTTCTAAGTGACTTTTCCCCCCATTCTTTATCTTGATTTTGTTGTAACATCTGGCACTGGACTCCTCTCTATTTCTTTTTTTTTTTTTTTAACTGAATATTTAATATACTTCGTAAGAACAGAAGGAATGCAACAAGGATTAGAATTTTATAATATACATCAGGCATTTCTGTAAACGGTACTCCATTTTTCAAAGGTGTTCCCCCGATTTCTTTTCTATTTTCCTCACAGCAATAAGCAGGAATCACTACTCTCAGAAGTAGGCTGCTCGGTTCTACTGGCCAGTAATTATATCTTTATGTTTGAAGTCCTCATCATCTCCCCAAAGCCCCTTTCCTTTCACTGGATAGTCTCGCTGCACTCTTTCACAGTAACACTGTTCTCTGCTCAAATTCAAAGAGCCTGCACAAAAGCTAGAGGCCCAACGGTTTTTGAGTACTGGTTTAGCAGCAGTGTCTACTGACACAAACTTTCTATTTATTCATAACTGTGATAACAGAAACGGAAGCTACTTTAATGGAACAGGAACTCGGGAATGAGATCATTAAATATAACTAAACACATTTTAAATATAAATATCATGTATTTCCTGATTAGTGTCAGGTAATTATCTAAGTTCTCGATCCCGAATTCTGGTCTCAGAGAAAAAGGTCAGAGACAATTGCAAGAAAGGTGCTTCATATTATCAGGTCCATTTTTAGAACGATGAGATCCTTTGGAACAATCATTTTAGTCTTTCTTTTTATCAGAGATTTCCATCGGTCCTTTTGGTGGCAATCCATTTATGTCTGCGCCCTTACAGTCTACCTTGCCTTTGTTTTTATCATGGGATTCTCGAAGGGCTTCCCTAGGCCACATACGACTAACAAAGGGGGAAATCAGAGGGTATGTGTATGGCTCCAGGAATTTTTTGTAGATCCAGAGCAGAATCAGAATGACGATGCAAGGAATGCACAGCATCCTCCCTGGCTGGAGCTCCTGAATCTCGACCACCGGCTCCGAGTGGAAATCTCCTCTCCATTTCTTGAAAAGTTCCTTCTGTATTGGTTTCTTTGATGGTATCTTCTTTTTAGGACTTTAATTTTTAGGTACATTTTACAGCTCCTTTTTTTCTCATTTCTCCTGAAATGTTATTCTCCAGGTTTCTGTCTATATCCTCTTCTTGGATGACCTCATCCAAACCTAGCACAACTCTTTCTTGACTTATTGTTATTTCTTCCAGCTAAAAAAAATTGGGAAGCATTGATAACACTCAATATCAACATCTTTTTAACCTTTAATGAAATAATAGGTCCAGGAACTGGTGGATCTATTGATGGCTGCAGATATATACAAAAGAGAAAGAAAGAGAGAGAAGCAGACATTATGTGCCTATTGATTAAAATATATAACATTACCTATGTATTTTTTTGGCTAAAAATTTAAACTTGAATCTGATCAAACATCTAGATTTAATTACCAGTTTACAGAAAATATAAAGGATAGTTTATAATCAGCAACATCTAGAATATATAAAATACTATAGGGCAAACCATTTACTTTCTTCAACAAATAAATTGGGAAAAAGACAAGGAAGAAGGGAGAGATGAAGAAAGAAAAAGCAGAGAAGGAAAAGAAGGAGGGAGAGAGAGAGGAAGAGATGGAGTATAGAAAATAGATTTTTTATAAACCTGAAGAGAGATTCTTGCTTGAATTCTGAATCAAACAAATTTAAAAACACCTATCAGTCAGTCATTGGGAGAAATGTATATACTAACTGGAAACTTGTGAACATTAAGAAATTGTTAATTTTTTAGATGTGATAGAGGTATTGTGGCATTTTTTTAACAAAAAAATCTTTATTTGTGAAACATTTACAGGTGAAAAGGTATGATGTCTAGTATTTAGCTCAAAATAATGCAGGTTGGGGGCATCAGTGGGGATATACATAAAACAAGATTGGCAATGAGATGAAAATGTTTTTATGCTGTCAGAGAAAGCTTCCTTGTAAAAGTGATATTTGAGCACAAGCTTGAACGAGTTGACGTGGTGGTCCATGTGCCTGTCTGAAGGAAGAAAGTTCCAGATGGGAATGGCAAGTGCAGAGGCCCTGGGCTGCGTGCTGACCTGGTGAATATCACAGGAAAGGGCAGCAAGGAAGGCAGATATGAAGTGAGAGCAGTGGGAAATGAGCTGAGAGAGGCGACAGTGACCTCAGTCCTAGAAGTCCTGTGGGCCACTGAGCAAATCTGGCTTTACTTCTCATTTGTTTGGGAGCCATCTATTTGGACAAGGGAAGATTGAAGGAATCGCTCAAGGGTGCTGTGTGGAGAACAGCTAGAGTTGGCCAGTTGGGGGATTCTCCAATACTTCATGCAGGGGACACTGATGGCTCAAGGCATGGCAAGTGGCAGTAATGAGGAGAAGCCCTGGATCCAGAATATACATGGAGGATAGAGTTGACGGGATTTGGAACAGATAGGACGTGGGTGGGAGAGAAAAATAAAAGTCAATGACAAGAAGATACATCTTCGGCATGGCACACAGCAGGTGCACAATTACCTCTGTTCAGTGAGTGAATATCACATTCTAATACATTCTTCTTCTTCACTAAGTTGAAATATATTGCAGGGCTGGGATCCCTTATTTAAATTTATACCACCAATACCTTGCATAGTCCTGACTCATACTAGGAGCTTACCAGGTGCTTCTTCCATAAGCAAATGTTCACACTTTCCAGATAGAGTGGAGAGGAACATTACTTGAGTAGTGACTGACAGATATGGCCCAACTGCTGATTGGAATTCCTACTTTTGGTCCTGCCAGCTTCTTCATGACTGGCTCTAAGCATCATCACCAGTTCCCAAACTCCTTCGACTGATGAAAGACTGGCATATCAGCTACGAAGCTCATAGTATTCATTCAAGAGCTTCAAATATATTTCAAATGTATTTGGAGACCTGATGCCTACAACAAGAACAAAGTGAGTTCAGTGGGAAATTAAGACCCCAGAGACAGATGCCCTGCTTTTTGTAGGTTGCCAAGAGTTCAACTGAGAGGAAAGGAGCACAGCAATTGTCTTTTGAGGAACAAAGATGAATCTTGCCCAAAATGAAGAATAGGCAGAGCTCTGGTTCTTAAGGTCTCATTCAAATGGCCTCTTGTGTGTGGTGGGTACAGATGAAGGGCTGAGTGGGAATGGCCAGGATTCTAACCTGACCTACTAAGACTCGTCTGGGATGCCAGCTGCTGGGGTTGACTGGAGTCCAAAGTGTTGGGCCCAGAGAAAAAGAAATCACAGGGGCCAGGACTGGCCTTTTTAATCTTGTATTTCTACATCCCAGAATGGCAGAACCCACGATTGGCAAGATGTGCAATTTCCCTGCTGCACTGTGGCAGAGAGAGCTTCCTTCAAACCCCAGAATGAGCTTTTACAAGGTGAGCCTGGTGTGACTACTTTCAAGTCTCAGGAAACAAAACCAAATAAACATTTTCTTCTTTCCACGCCAGAACACATCAGCCAATATTATAAATATTACATGTTAAGGGCTAAATCCAGTGGCATAACTGGAAAGGTGGGAGGGAAATGCTTTATATGTGCTAACGATGTGGTAACATATGATTGCAGGAGATACCAAAAGAAGAAAAACCCCAAAATGTATTTGTGAAATCTCTCTCCCTGTTTCTCTGTCTCTGCCTGTATGTATCTCTCTCTGCCCTTTCTACATGCACAATATAAATAGATTACACACACACACAACACACAAAACTTATTATAATATTACACAGAATTCAAAGTTATTTTCAGTGCATTTAGTTAAGTTAGATGACTAAAAGTGAAGACTATGAATGACAAGTCATGGGTGAAGAAATTAAACTAATCCAATAGGTCCTGGAAGATTTACTAATTCAGCTCAGATATAGTAAGTACAAGATACTTACTGAGAATTTCATTCCTCTTTGCTAAAATTAATTTGGTATTAAGGAAATAAATGAAAACATGTTGGTTCATGTTAACCTCGGTTACAAGGTGCAGCTAATAAATTCAGGGGCATTGAATAAATATTAAACCAATTCTATGTCCTCTTTTATTCAAGTATCTTCATGGTTCATTTCATTTGGTTGGCTGTTCTTTCCTTTTGACACATTAAAGTCCATTGACCAATACGTCACAACGGCTCCTAAAATGTGGACTAACAGTAAATTCAACCAAAGTCCCAAATAAAAGCCTTCCTCGAATGAAATGAGCCACAAAGCATTCTTGTCTCTGTGCTCCCTTCATGCAAGCTTCCCCTGTTTATAGGACCAGCTCTAAGAACTCACTGTTCCAAGTGTCCACTCAGATGTTAACATATTTTAGTATCCCGAGTCCCAGAATTATGTACCTTTATTCACTGGACTCCTTATGATTTATAAAAGAGAAACTGTATTAAGATCAGCCTCTCAGTTCATTCTTTGCTGCTTCAGAAATCTGTGTGTGCAGACGGCATGCCCACTTCCAAGGAAAGAGAGCGAGGAGTTTTTGCTTTGGGGGCTGGGATTGGAAATCTGAGAATTTGACTGCTTTTTATGTGGACCTTTCATCAATTCCTTATTTTCAGTCACATTCTGAACCTGGTATTACAAGGAAGCTCTACTGTCAATGCTAAACCTTTCAGGATTCTGTGGTCCCGACCTGCTTATTCCCTGGGGGTGCCTTCCCACCCACCACCCTGCATTTCCGTTCTGTTAAGCCAGTGACCATTTTCATGGCCTCCTCCTTCTAACAGACTGTGGTCCTCTCTCATCTACTTCCTTCCCACTCTCAGTTCCTTTTTCCTTTTGGAGATATTTAAATAAAAACCTAAATTTTCCATTTTCTTTAAAAATTCCTAGGGACTTCAGGAAGCCTTGAAGATAAATGTATGATTTCAACCTGTCATGCTTAACCAATACGCGTGCATTCAAGTTTATCTGCAGGTCAGATTCTTTGTCTCCTCCTGTAGACCCAGTTACTCAAGTTCAGGGACTAGTCCGCATTACTGTGCATTTGCACAAAGGGATTTTGGACCCCTTCCTCCTCTTCTAAGTAACACCTGCTTCTGCTTTGTGTATTCTAAAGAAGTGACCCAAATAATAGGACTTTCAGGAAAAAGGAGGCAAATAAATGTGAACAAGGACACAGGGGGCTGCGTAAGCCACATTAGATCATTGCTTAATTTATTTTAGCATTTCTCAGTGGAATGATAGTGTTCATCAGTCCCTGTAATATCATAAAACTAAACAAATTTAGCTCTGTAATTATAAAAACAACACACAGATGACACGGCCTTGCATATCTGTATGAAGTGCTTTATTTGCAGCTAGAGGAGAAAATTGGAACTTTGGTTGCCTTATTCACTTCTGTGTGGTTTTATGCTCTGCTAATACTTTATCAACATTTCTGTCAACTGTGTATTTACTTGGAAATTTTGTTCTCAGTGATTCTTATCAAGCCACTGCTTTCCTAATTACCCAAACGCTGCATGTTGATAGTTGATATTTTGAGAAACACAATATAAAGATATATGAAATAATCTTCATAACCTCATCACTGGTCATTATTCATATTTTGGCATATTCCCTTCCATGTACAAAAATGCTTCTATATTAATGTTCATACTTTACCGTTTACAGTTTATATCATATCATATATGTAGCACCATATCCTATGATGAGTTAACATTATCTGTCACATGTTTATTTATTTAAAAAGATTTTATTTATTTATTTGACAGAGAGAAACACAGCTAGAGAAGGAACACAAGCAGGAGGAGTGAGAGAGGGAGAAGCAGGCTTCCCGCTGAGCAGAGAGCCTGATGGGGGCTCGATCTTGGGACTCTGGGATCATGGCCTGAGCCGAAGGCAGTCGCTTAACAATGGATCCACCCAAGTGCTCTGTATATTTTCTTTTTTTAACACAGAGAAGTCTTAAATTATTTCACAGGTAAATTCTTAAATTTTCCTTTATGTTTTTTGCTTTTGTCTTATCCTTTATTTACATTCTTCTGTATCCACTCACTCCTTGAGTGCTCTCTTTTCATTCATTCACTCAGGTTTGGGCTTTATGTCACATGTACAGGTCACATCTCACTAATTTATGAGTCTAGTCAGACCTATTTCCCCCACCCTGCAGGCTGTATAAGCAACTGCCTACTTGATAGTCCCCCTTTGGATGCCAAATTAAGCCCGCTTCACCTGCCGCTCCTTTCCACCCAACCACCTCCGTCATTCAAGCCAAAATGCTTGGGTCATCATTTACTCACGTTTTCCTCTTAAACCCCTAATCCAGTCTCTAAGGAAAACTGTTGGGTCTCTATTCAGTTACACCTGGAATCTGATCATGCCCCATCATCTCCACCACAGTTACTTTCTTGTTTTTGGCACAGTTTTCTCTACTTGGGACGCTCTGCATACCCTCTAACTGTGCTCTTGTCCCCACTTTTACCATCTTCCTCTCAAGGTCAATCCAACGCAGCAGCCAGAGTGATCCTTTTGGATCTCCTTAAAGTAAACCCCGTTTTGTAGAAGTAAGAGTTAAAGTCTCCCAGAGAGCATATGACCTGTACCTTCCCCTACTTTTGCCCCATTTCCTGCTGTTCTTCTTGCTCTCTCTCTTTCTACCTTTCTGGCCTCTTTCTTGCTTCTCATGATACCAGGGACATTCTTGCTTCAGGAACTTTGCCCTAGTGGTTTCTAGTGGAGGGAAGGGATGCTCCTTCCCCTGCATTTTCCTTCATCGTCTTCAACTCTACTTAGATATCACCTTATTTTGCTTCAGTTCTGGTTTTTCATGGCATGTCTCACCTAATCCACTGCATAACATATTTTGTCTGTTTTTTAAATCATATATTTGTCTGCTGGAATATAAGCTCAATTAGGACAGAATTTTTGAATTCTTTACAGATGTATCCCAAATAATTAGAAAAGTCCTAGAATGTAGAAGATAGTAAATATGTGCTGGCTCAATAAATCCTTAGAAAATCTTTCATGCTGAGGCTGCAATTTCATTTCTTTTTCACTACAATTTTGGTTTCATATGACATATTTGTCTTATGAAACTTCTTCTTCTTCTTTCTTCTTCTTCTTCTTCTTCTTCTTCTTCTTCTTCTTCTTCTTCTTCTTCTTCTTCTTCTTCTTCTTCTTCTTCTTCTTGATTCACAACCCATAATTACATTGGGAGAACTCATTCTGTGTATTTGGATAGAGTTGACCCTTCTTCAACTTTTCCAATTCCAAACACTCCCATAGCTATGAACACAACCACTATATCCATCCCTTTGGTCGTAGTGCTTCAGGATTAGTCATATGACTCAGTATACTAGCCAGAGTTTCATCAGGGGATATGAAACATGGGTGTTGCTAAAGGGTATCTCTCTTTGGGATCATCATCTGTAAGGATGGTATAGTTCTGGAGCTGCCAGAAGTCATCTTGCTCCCATGTGGCAAGAGCCTGAGAGTGAATACAAGCAGAGGGAGAAAGGCAGAGATCAAAAGGTATTATTGGAACCTTTAGAGCCAACTGTGCTTTGATTTCTCAGTCACATAAGTAAGAACACCTTCTGACTCCACCTCTGCATTTTTCTCTAAAACTAGTTTATGTTTGTCACTTTCAACTGAAGGAAACTACATGAAAGGCTGGAAATAAGTTCCTTGCAGATAGCAGCCATGGCACTTGTGGCTACCTTACCTGTATCTCAAATTCCTATGTGTGACAGAGAGAGAGAGAGATCACAGGTAGGCAGAGAGGCAGGCAGAGAGAGAGAAGGAAGCAGGCTCCCTGCTGAGCAGAGAGCCCGATGTGGGCCTGGATCCCAGGACCCTGAGATCATGACCTGAGCCGAAGGCAGAGGCTTTAACCCACTGAGGCACCCAAGCGCCCTGAAATAAAAATTTTAATCAAATGAAAATGTAATCATTGTGGAAAATATGGAAGAGGCCACCAGAACAACAGAAATCTTGCGATATTGTAGAAAAAAAGAAAAGAAGTGGAGTGGAAATGGTAGAGAAATTGGAGTAGAGTCACTGCTTTAGATACAAGGGGCTTCACAGATCATTCTCAGAGATCCCTGAAGAGACTGAAAGCCAATAGGTGCAGACAGTGGGGGTGATCCATACATCACAAAATTACATTGGAAATAGGTGGGGCAGTTCTTATGTGCAGACAAATCAGACATAGTGGTCTTAAGCTTTAGTAGTCATTAAGCTAAAGCATAATTAGCATGCTTTAGCCTAATGAGTCCCTAAAGAGGTGGTGGTGGTGGGGAATCTTTCCTTCAGGAGAGGCTCTGAGAGATGGAATTATGTCTGAACAGTGAAGAAATCAGAGCCTGATATTATCTCTGGGTTTCCACAAAGGTCGGAGGCATGTGGCCGTCCTACTTTCCCAACACCATTTATTGAACAGACTGTCCTTTTTCCATTGGATATTTCTTTCCTGCTTTGTAGAAGATCAGTAGGCCATAGAGTTGAGGGTCAATTTCTGGGCTCTATTCTGTTACATTGATTTATGTGTCTGTTTTTGTGCCAGTACCATATTGTCTTGATGGTTATAGCTATGTAATATAGCTTGAAGTCTGGAATTATGATGTCATTAGCTTTGATTTTATTTTTCAACATTCCTCTGGCTATTTGGTGTCTTTTCTGGTTCCATACAAATTTAAGGACTATTTGATCCAGCTGTATGAAAAATGTTCATGGTATTTTCATAGGGATTGCATTGAATGTATAAATTGCTTTGGGTAGCACAGACATTTTAATAATATTTGTTCTCCCAATCCATGAGCATGGAATGTTTTTCCATTTCTTTGTGTCTTCCTTGATTTCTTTCATAAGTGTTCTGTAGTGTTTAGAGTACAGATCCTTTACCTCCTTGATTAGGTTTACTCCTAGGTATCTTATGGTTTTTGGTGCAATTGTAAACGAGATATATTCCTTAATTTCTCCTTCTTCTGTCTCATTGTTAATGTATAGAGATTCCACTGATTTTTGTGCACTGATTATATATCCTGCAAAATCGTGGAATTGCTGTATGAATTCTAGCAATTTTGGGGTGGAGTCTATTGGTTTTCCACATAAAGTTTCATGTCATCCGTGAAGAGAAAATTTGACTTCTTTGCCAATTTGAATGCTTTTATTCTTGTTGTTGTTGTCTGATTACTGAAGTTAGGACTTCTAGTATGATGTTGAACAATAGTGGTGAGAATAAATATCCTTGATCTTAGGAGAAGCATATTCCTGACTTTAGGGGAAAAGCTCTCAGCCTTTCCCCATTGAGAATGATATTTGCTGTGGGGTTTTCATAGATGGCTTTTATGAAATTGAGGTATGTTCCCTCTAGCCCTATACTATGGAGAGTATTAATCAAGAAAGAATCCTGCATTTTTTCAAATGCTTTTTCTCTGTCAATTGAGAGGATCATATAATTCTTTTTCTTTCTTTTATGAAGGTGATGTATCACACCGATTGATTTGCAGATGTTGAACCATCCTTGAAGCCAGGAATAAATCCCTCTGGTCATGGTGAATAATCCTTTCAATGTACTATGGGATGTTATTGGCTAGTATCATGGTGAGAACTTTGGCATCCATGTTTATCAGGAATACTGGTCTACAATTCTCCTTTTTGGAGAGATGGATTTAGGATCAAGTAATATAGGTCTCAAAGAATGAGTTTGGAAGTTTTCCTTCCATTTCTATTTTATGAAACAGCTTCAGAGGAATAGATATTCTGCTTTAAATGTTTGGTAGAATTCCCTTGAAAATATGTCTGGTCTTGGACTCTTGTTTGTTGGGAGATTTTGACTACTGCTTCGGTTTCCTTGCTGGTTAGGAGTCAGTTCAGGTTTTCTATTTCTTCCTGTTTCAGTTTTGGTAGTTTATAAGTTTCTTTTTTTTCCTTTTTTTCTTTTTTTAAAGATTTTATTTATTTATTTGACAGAGAGAAACACAGCCAGAGAGGGAACACAAGCAGGGGGAGCGAGAGAGGGAGAAGCAGGCTTCCCGCCGAGTAGGGAGCCCGATGTGGGGCTTGATCCCGGGTCTCCAGGATCATGACCTGAGCTGAAAGCAGTAGCTTAACCAACTGAGCCACCCAGGTGCCCCTATAGTCCTTGTTTTAAAATATAATTTGTCCGATATAAGGATTGCTACCAAGCTTTCTTTTGATGTCCATTAGCATGAAAAATGGTCCTTCATCCCCTCAAATTCAATCTGGAAGTGACTTTGGGTCTAAAATGAGTCTCTT
>PITA01009854.1:0-33725 GCA_004023965.1 Spilogale gracilis
AAAAACTGACTCCCGACACTGCATATCCTCTTTCCTGGTTTTCCCCAAAGCACTTAAATTGTTATTTATTTACTGTCTGTCTCCCTCTCTAGAAGATAAGCCCCGTGAGGGTAAGGGCTTTTGCCAATTTGTCCACTGCTGTTTTATTATTATGCCCAGGGCAGTTCCTGGTTCATAGCAGGTAAACAATAATTACCTCTTGAATGAGTATGTAGATAGGTAAATAAAGTTCTCCAGCCTGCCGAGGCAGAATTCTGTTAGGATTTGAGACATAAGTCATTTCAATTGAAAAGGGATTGAGTGTCTTTGGGCAAGTGCCATCAGGGTGGGACAAGGAGTACACATACAGAGATCAGGGAATCCCACAAGGAGAATCCAGATGGTTTCTACCCTCTGGTCTGCTGGATTATTTGGTCCTTCGGCATGACCACTACCTGCTCTAGACCAGCCTTATACAGGTCCTGCCCAGGAAGCCATTGCAACCAGCTCAGGACCTGCCAGCAGTTGAGGAGAGCAGGACAGGAGCCAAGACCTGGAGGCAGCTTTGTTTCAACAGCCATATAGGTTCAAAGTAACTGTCCCCTATAAAAAGAAACTGGGTTCTAGAAAAGAAGAATGGTATCAGTGGCATAAAATGCTATACAATAGCCCCCAGCCCATCTCCCTAGAGAGGTAAGTGAAGCAGCCATAAGATTTCTAAATCTAAGTTGTGTGTTTTTAAAATCTGCATCAGAAAACCACAAACCTGTCTTAAGTCCAGGGTGTCTGAAAAGGCAGCACTTTTTCATTCAAGACAGGATAACAAAGGGGAGCCAAAGGGTTATTGTGAGTTTCCCTATTCACCAGCTTCTCTGATAAGGCTGCCCAGAGATTAGGTGGAGAGGTAGGGAGGCAAACACAGACAGATAGTGTGCCACTTGAAATACCAGCTTCAGAAGTGAAACAGGGATGGGATAAAAACAACTTTTCCAAGCTGCCGGAGGAAAAAAATAAAAAAGTCAGCCGTGCAGACCGATGTGGTCACACCGCACCATCACCTCCAACCACAGGTGGCACCTCAATCCCACTCAGCAATTCTTTCCCGGAACCCACTTTGGTTCTTGTACCCCTGGCTCTGTGTTTTCAGTTCTCCTACTCCTACTCCCTTCCACTCTCAAAACCCTTGTCTCTCCCATAGTCAAGAAGAGAGTAAGGATGCCCTCACGGTCCTGCTCCTCCATCTCAGAGAAGGTTCCCACAAGCCAGACGCTGCCCAGCCCATCCACATGGTTCTCCTCTGAATCTGGGTCCATCTACTAGCGTACATTTCCCCCCATTTTAACATCTGTAGGTGAACAACTTGGTGGTGGTAAGTACATCCATGTGCTGTGTAACTATAACTACACTCCATGCATCATATATTTTAAACTTCTTCACTACCAGCTTACTTCTTTAGCCTGCCAGTATGCTGGAGCCTCTCCATCTTACAGACACATACAGACACAGACAACACACCCTCCACTAAACCTTTATGCTCTCCAACCTACCAATCTCTCCCCTTTGCTTTCATAACAGGCTTCCTGGAAAAGCAGTCTACTCTTCTGTCACCACTTCATGACCTCTTAATGACTTCTCTGTCCATCCTTTCATTCCCTCTCCAATCTGGCTTCTGTCTCCATCACTCCACCAAGGTCGACGATGGCTTCCTAATTGTGAAAGCCTCAGACACTTCAATCCTTATCTAATTTGTTTCTTTCAGTAGCTCTTCCTAGAAACTGCCCCTCCCTTGGCTCTATCTCCTGCTTCTCCTACTACTATTCTCATTGCTGCCCAGCTCTCTCAAATGACTCCAATGATTTCATCTGTCCCTGTCTTTCATAAAATTGGATAACTCCTGAACATTTTTTTTAAAAAGATTTTTATTTATTTATTTGACAGAGAGAAACACAGCTAGAGAGGGAACACAAGCAGGGGCAGTGAGAGAGGGAGAAGAAGCAGGTTTCCCGCTGAGCAGGGAGCCCGATGCGGGGCTCGATCTAGGGACTCCGGGATCATGACCTGAGCCGAAAGCAGTCGCTTAACCAACTGAGCCACCCAGGGGCCCCAAGGATAACTCCTGAACTTTTATCTTTTGTGGCCTTACTCCTGAGGTCCAAATGCTACTAAGTATCTTCACCTAGACATCCCATAATAACTCAGACTGAGGAATCCAAAATTTCTGCTCTCCTCCCCCAATTTACACCGCCTTATATATGTAAGGACCTACTTAGCCAGAGCAACTCCAATTTGTCCAAGCCGCCTTCTTTTGTTTATATCCAAACAAGAACCCTTCCAGGAACAATGGAGATGCAAATTATCAACACTTAGGACCAGGTGGAAGCCCCAAATCCCCTTAACCTCTCAGATCCTGAACAATGGAGAAGCAAATTAACTCTAGGCAGCAACCTGACTGCAATCAGCTTGTGGCTTGCAGTTTTGCACTATAAAAGCTAGCCTTTAAGACCAGGCGGGGTCGCTCTCTCTTCACAGAGACGGTTCTGACCCGTCAGTTGACCGGTCAGTAAGATTCTCGATGCTTGATGCAAAATAAAGCTTTGCTTGACTTTTGCTTTTATATCAGCCCCGTTCCTTCGATCATGGACCCTGACAATATAGACTAATGTCACAACCACCACCAATTAAATGGAAATTTGGGGTCGTCTCAGACCCTTCTCTGTCTTTACCTCTCAATCCAATCAATCAAAAGCAAAGTCTCATTGATTCTAACGATCTAGGACTTCTATTTATAGTTCATATTCACTTGATGAAAGCATCCACAATTTCTAGCTTGGACCATATTATAATAGTTTTTTAATCTTTCTTTTTTTTATAAAGATTTTATTTATTTATTTGAGACACAGAGCGAGAGAGCAAGCACAAGCTGGGGGGCAGGGGGGAGAGAGGGAGGGAGAGGCAGACTTCCTGCTGAGCAGGGCTTGATACCAGAACCCTGGGATCATGACCTGAGCTGAACACAGACAATTAACTGACTGAGCCACCCAGGTGGCTTTTAATCTTAATTCCTACCCTCCACTAGTGCCAGAGTATTCTTGTTTAAGAGCCAGTAAGATTCTTTGCCTCTAATGTGATGTTACAGCCCTCCACTATCTTTAGGAAGTAATCCAAACCATCAGAAGGTTCAGAAGGTACATCAAGATCTAGCACCAGCCTTATTTCCTACACTTCCAAACACAAACAATTTTCTTCAGTCACATTTGCAGTTACTGGGATGTCCCACACTCTTACAAATCTTTTCAACTTTGTTCTTGTCATTCCCCTTTGCCTAGTATGTGCCTTCTCCCTGTCCACTTGAAACGACCCCACCTATGCAACCCCCCTGCCAAAGTTCATCATTTCTCTGTGTCTCTTCTCACCTTGGTACATATCTCTGAATACTTACCAATGACTCTGGAATTACGTCCATTTCTGTCTACCCATTACTCATGTGATGCTAGTTAGGAGCAAGAATAATTCATTTTTATTGCACTTAGTACACATGTTAGTGGAAAAGCAGGTACCAGGAAAGAAGAAAAAAGATAAATGCAAGGCTTACTTAGGCCACAATGTTCAATGTCACAGAAGTATAGAAAAGGGGGAAAGGTATTTATGTGACAATTTGTTTGTTATTAACTTGTTACTGATTTAGGGTGTGAGAGAAAGACAAGGCAGAGGCCAAGCTGAGGTGCCTAAGGCATCTCTGGAAAGTTCCTCATCACTACTTGCAATTCACATTCCAGAATGGTATTTTCAGATACCCAATGACCCCTAAGTTACTGGAACTGTGATTCTGAAACTCCCAAAAGTTAGAGCATCTCAAGAAAAAACATTCACCAGATCCCCCCTAGGGTTCTTGGACACAGGAAAAGGGAAAGAAGGGAGAGACAAAGAAAAGTGAAGTATGCACTCTTCTGAGAAGATGGCTGGAACTCAGGAGTGCTAAGAGAAGCTGTTTCAGGAGGCTGACACCTAACAAAGAGATTTTGATTCTCCAGCAAGGTGGATGTGCCCCCTCCACCTCCACACACTGAGTGAACCACCTAGATCTGTCTTGGCTCCAGGCCACAGTTTTTCAACCACTTTTATAGAAAAAACTTTAGTTGTTCTCTCCAAAGTAGAAATAAACCGAGAGGGCTATTTTTAAACCAGCTCTATATACCTTCCCTTCTGAATTGGTTTAAAAGGGTAGGGGACTAAGGCATAATTTCTCCAGTGAAACAGAATTCTTCTCTGTATCAAATGCTCAAGGTCAACCTCTCACTCTACTCTGAGTCTTGCTGAGCTCTGATATCAGATGATCACTCCCACAGCTGTATCTCTAACTCCTTCACATGGGAATGAGTCCATCTGGTTAGAAATGAAACATCCAAAGAAGGGAAATAACAACAAACTGTTCTTTTTTATGTTAAGGAATATTAAAAATTCCCCAAGCAATACTCTGGCAGGGTCTTGAAAGTGCACAGCCCACAGCTACTCCCTATTTGCACCACCCCCAGCCTCTGGGGATGACCCCCCTACCCTGTTCAAGGGGGTGCTGAAGTACTGCCAAAAGATTAGTTTTTATTCTCCCAAAGACCAATTATCAAAAACTAACTGACACGAGACCTCTGAGATCCAAAATTCCAATACTAGGGCTCAAAGCCAGCAACCTACAAAGTTTTTCTACAGAAGATTAATTAATCTTTACTTATTTCAGTGCCAAGGAGTTTAGGTGATATAGCCCAGAAAGGGCCTAAAAACTATATTCCCCATCCATTCCAACACCAGATGGCCAAGAAGCCCAGGGTCACCACCAGGCAGCCTTCTCTGGTTTGGCAGCAGCACAGTGTCAGGTTATAAGCTGTTCCTTGCCCACCACCTGATTTTCTAAATTCCTTGCCTAATTTATTACAGACATAGGACAACTGCTAATTGACCTGCTGTCTGACATACAGAAGGTAAACACTTTGGCTTGTTCCGTGGACTGAAATCTAAAATCCGAGAACCCAAATGCTCCTAGGGGATCTTATAAAGTGTTACTTACTGCTTGACTCTCTCACCATTGTGATTTAGGCAGGTCCAACTCCAGGGAAGCCATCCGTTGTGGGGGAAGACACCAAAGGGTGCCACCTGCCCTTTCACGAACTGGAAGACTTCTCTGCCTATAGCCACGAGTCAAGACGACTCAATAGGAAGCACTGCAAGCTGAGGTAGCTGCATCTCACCCTCTAAGGGTCCCCTTTTGAGTATTAAGTATACTACGTTTAGAAATACCACTCACTTTGGGACCGAAAAAAGTGAATGCATTCTAACTTAAATATGTATTTGACCCAAATACTAGGCATGACAGATATAAAGACTTTGTGTTAAAAAGACCCTTAACTAACAACCTTGTATTTCAAAAGACATCTGACCAGAAGCACCAGAGCACCTCCAAGTACAGTGTGAGGGCAGCAGGAACTCAACAGTTTTCACACTAGGATGACATCAAACCGGGCAGCCTCTCTTTGTGCTCTGGCTGCCCACCTCCTGTGGGGCAACTTAACCTACCTGTTTGTATTAAAGCCTCACTTCCTGCTAGTAACAGTGAAGGTGGGCAAGATCATTGCCATCATGACTTATGTCTCCCAAAGAGAAAGTCAGTAATAATCAGTACCTAAACGTTACTGCAATCCAACTGGGCAGAGTGGCATTTGGGGTGAAGGCAGCAAAACGTTTTTACCTCATTTTCAGCCATCTAGACAATTTGGGAAAGAAAGCAGAAGAGGATAAAGAGGTTAGAAAATACACAGACAACTGGAATCTTTACTTAACCTTTTTTCCCACTGAACCTTCAAATGGAACTGCTGAGAAATGGCCACACTGCAAGGTTCTAGTTGCATTGAAATATCCTGCTTATTCTGTAAGCTGGGTGTTAAAAGAGCAATAAAAAGGCCAAAGAGCAAGGGAAAATAAGAGGCATCAGATCAGAATAAACCACAAACTGAGTAACTGGCCTCTGGGCCTAGCTAGAGAGCCTGAACTTCTCCTTTGAGGCCCGCAAGAGAAATAGAACTGGTTGGTAGTCCAACCAGGTTAGGTGTTGGATGCACTGGGAAGAGCAAGTAGAGAGGAGCCAGGCAAGAGCCACAAGCTGCACCAAATTTCTGAGAGAACCCTCCAGGACTTGGCCAAGAGCCAAGAGGACTTTGAGTAGGGTTCTAGTTGCCCCAAAACAGTAGCACTCAGGAGAAATGTTGCGGTGCTCAGGATTGCAGGGGATGTTTTTCTAAACAGCTCTGGTGAGGTGTAACTTACACACACTAAGAAACACCTGTTTTAAGTGTATAATTCAATGATTTTTGGGTAAATTTACCAATCTATGCAACCATCACCACTAAACCTAATTTCAGAACATTTCCATCACTTCAGGCAGGCTTTTTAGTAACTCCTAAACCTAAAGATGGTTATGATTTAGTCAGGTTTACGAGGCTGAAAGTTATGAAAGAAGACATCAGTATCCATTTGCTATTGCTATGAATTCAGCACCTTGAAAGGAACTCAGAGCAAGACACAGAAGGGAAGTCACAGCCACCTTGCCTGAAAAGTGCTTGGATGGGCTTAGCTTGCCACACCTGAAACTTACAAAATTTTTCTTAAAGAAGTAACTAATGCTGAAAATAGTGCTCCCCAAACTAAAAAGAAGAATATCTTAATCTGTTTACTTTTTCTGGCGTGTGCACACACACACACACACACACACACACACACACACACCCCCTACCAAGAATGTCTTAGTATTACTACTGCACAAATCTCTTTTCATCAGGACAGATTTTGAGCACTTGGGCAAAAGAATCAAGCAGATTTCAGTTAAATCTTGAAGTAGACATGGTCACTTCCCTCCTGAGAGCTGAGTGCTTTCAAAGGCAGTGTAAAACAACAGGTCATAAATCCCAAACCCAATAATTTTCCAAATCACTGATCAAAAGAAATGAAATTTATGGAAAAAAATGTGTTAACCTTTTTGAAAAACCTAAACATACAGGCATGTTAATTTTACAGAAATCTTTTATCCTGAGATTGATGTTAGTCAAAAGCTGTCAATTTTTCTTCATATGCAGAATAAAAAAAAATAGTAGCAATGAAGGGACAATTGAATCAGAAAATTAAGAAAGGTTAGAAGACTACAGGTCTACAACTTCCCAATACACAACTGAATTGCTTAGACATGAATACATTTCCCTGAGTGCATTTTACTATACTCACCTTCAGCACTCTAGATGTATGGGCCCTCCTAAGGGCCCATGGCTTGCAAAACTCCAAGACAGAAGTATGATGCCATCAGAAAGAACAATCAGAAAGTCAATCCAGAAAAGGCAGAGGACTACACAACTGAACTCTCTCTTCCCCTGGTTTCTCTTGGGTTGCTCCTCCAACTTCGGCCACTATGATAAATAATGAGAGCTCCCAATATTTTGCCCTTGGCCTTTTTTCCCTTTTATTTCATTCCATGCCATTTTTGTAACTCCTTCCTGGACATCTCCATCAGAATATATCAGGGCGCCTTCAAATCAGATACTCAAAACAGAACTCTTCATCTTCTCTTCCAAACTTGTCCCCCAGCCCCACGATGCCTGAATTGTAACCCTCATATAAAACTGCCAACTATCAGAGCCAGAATTCCAGGTGTCAGCCTCCACATTGCCTTACTTCCAAGTTCTTCTCAGTGGCAAAAAGAAAGGAAATGGGTATTATACTATGCTAAGTACTGGAGGGAACACAGGATAGTACAAGATACATTCATTCCCATTTGGTCTTCCTAAATTTCTCTCATACATCCCTTCCTTTTCAAATTCATTGCCTTGAAGTTCATTTTCTCTACCTTGATTCCTACAACAGTCAAGATATACCTTTAGATCTCCTAGATGTAGACTGTGCCTCAAAGTAGGTTTTTTAAAAATTATTTTTTGTGGTAAGATCTATATGTAACATAAAATTGATCATTTTAGCCATTTTTAGGTGTACAATTCAGCAGCATTAAGTAAATTCATAATGTTGTATAATAATTACCACTATTTTCAGAACTTTTTCATCACCCCCAACAGAAACTCTGTAAGCCATTAAATAATAACTCCCCATGTAATCTTTATTCAACTTTCTCTATGAATCTGCCTATTCTAAGGTACCTCATATAAGTAGAACATATAATATTTGCCCTTTTCTTCCTGGTTTGTTTCACTTAGCATGTTTTCAAATGTTTATTGACACTGTAGCATGTACCAGAACTTTATTCCTTTTTATGGCTGAATAATATTCCACCACCTGTCAATAGACACTTGGGTTGCTTCTAAACCTTTTGGTTATTGTCAATAATGCTGCTATGAACATGGGTGTACAAGTTTACAGACCCTGTCTCAAGTGTGAAATTCACATTTCTTTCAAGTGATCTTTCTAAACAAATCTAATCATGCCACTCTCCTGTTTTCACACTCTGAAAGATACCATTTTCCTGAAAGACTAAATTCCTTGGTGGCCAGTCCGTGCTGGCCCCTGCTTCACCCCATCCTCATCACTCTCTACATCTGCCATGATGCACCCCATCCTCCAGCCATTCACATCTGCTGGCTGCTCCAGGAACATGCTATGCTCTTGCCTGTACATTTTCACAGCTTATAACGTGCTTGCCCCCCCACCCCCACACACATATTCAGCCTCCTTCAATCTTCTGTAAACCAAGGTAGATGATGAATACAAACCTACTCGTCCATCAGGGCTTCAATTTCACATTTTCTCTGAGCGCTTCTCTGCCCAACTTTGCTCTTCCCTTCTTCCTAGGTCTAGATCTCTCCTCTGTTCCTCAAATGCCTCCCACTGGACTCTGTGCTCCTACAGGATAGCAAGTTTCATATCCCAGTTTCTATCCTCAGCTTTTCGCTGAGTCAGATCCACAAGAAACATTTAAATCTTTACAGAATGAATTAAAGTTTTGGTTTGTGAGTATATATTTTGAGTGCTCAAGATAAACTGTATTTTTTAAAAGCAACAGAAATATTTGTGGGTCCAATACTTTATTTTTAAAACCACATGTATGTTGGGTTGCTAACTTCCAGTCCTGTACTGTATTAATTGCCTGAGAAAAGAACAACAAATAGCCACATTTTCCCCAAAGGCTTCCCTATTCAAACATGCCTGAATCCCCACCTATTCACTGTTTCAGAAGGAACATGCCTCCTTAAAACCAAAGGGCTACCTGTAACTGAGAAAAATCTCATGTCGTGAAGGATTGGTACAAACCAATAAGAAAGATGCAGACATCCAATGAAGAATGAACACAAGATCTGACCAGGTACTTCACAAAAGAAAATATCCCAATTGCCAAAAAGCATCTGAACAGGCGCCCAATACCATTAGTTATCCAGAAAACATCAAGCAAAACCCACAATGAGATACTATTACATACGCATTAGAGTGACTAAAATCAAAGACTGATAATACCAGGGGTAGTAAAGGATATGGAACACCTGGACTCTCAGACATTCACAGCGTAAACTGGCACAAAACCACCTTGCAGATTGTTCAGCAGTAGCTCCTGAAGCTAACCATATATTTAACTGTAAGGCTCAGAAATTGTATTGTTGGAGATACATCCAAAAAATAAAAGAAAGAAAATATCTATGTTGACCAAAAGATAAATACAAGAATGTTTATAGCAGCTTTATTCATAATACTCCCAAACTGGAAACAACCCAAATGACCAAAAATAGCAAAAGGAGAAATAAGCAGCAGTTATACTCCTATAACGGAATACTATCCAGCAGTGAAAAAAGGCACACACATAAAAAGATCATATTGCATGGCTCCATTTATATAACAATCACAAGCAAATGCAATTCAAATCTATGTGCAGAAATCAGTAAAATAATGATTGCAAATGGTGGGGTGGTATTACTGTCTGAGAAGGGCCTTTGGAATCCTGATCTGGATGGTGTGCTGAACAATATTGTACCAGCTTCGTTAGCTGGGAACTATGTTCCCCTGAGTCCCCAGTTAGGGTTCCAAGTTAGAGTTGGCCAAAAAAGTAACTTGCATGAGATTTGGAAAATGGAATTCAATCAGTGGCCATTACTCTCTGAAGGTCTTAGCAGTCAAAATGTGGTAATGGACAGAGACAGAGATGCTTGGCAGGTTCTCCCCTACACTGATCTTCCATCTCACTGCTGACTTTCTGACCCACCACCACACCCTTGGCTGTAGACCAGAATGGACAGTAGCTGCCTTGAGGCAATGGCTTCCCACAAAGCTCTGTACATGGCCCCACCCCAGAAACAGATGTGGTAGCCTTCCCAGACTTCCTTATAGCCTCTGACTTGTCCTCTCATGCTGCTGCTTCAGGCAGACTGGTTAGTGACTCTTCTCTGACTCCAGTACCCCTATCTGGACCTTCACTTTTCCAACTCTTCCCTCAACTATGTAAGGTCTAATTTTTGTAATAAATCCTTTATCACCCCAAATTCAAAGTAGCTAACCTCCAGCTGAATCTAGTCAGATACATACAAATGTTTATACAGATATATAACATATACAAAAATTATATATAATTATTTATATATAAATACAATTATATATAATTATATATAAATAAAAATATACATAAAAATTATAGTTGCAGAGGACCTGGGTGGCTCATCTGCCTTTGGCTCAGATCATCACCCTAGAGTCTTGGGATTGAGCCTCACACCGGGCTCCCTGATCAGTGGGGTGTCTGCTTCTCCCTCTCCCTCTGCCCATCCCCACCCTCCACCCCCAGCTTGTGTACTTTCTCCCAAAATAAATAAATAAAATCTTTAAAAAATGTTCTAAGGAGTCTGGGTGGCTCAGTCATTAAACGTCTGCCCTCAGTTCAGGTTATGATCCCGGGGTCCTGGGATCGAGCCCTGCATTGGGCTCCCTGTTCAGCAGGAAGCTTGCTTCTCCCTCTCCCACTCTCCCTGTTTGTATTCCCTCTCTCACTGTCATTCTCTCTTTCAAATAAACAAATAAAATCTTTAAAAAAATATTGGTTGCAAAAAAAAAAAAATTCAAGTTGTACACTTTATTTATTTTTTTAAAAAAAGATTTTATTGATTTATTTGCAGATAGAAACACAGCCAGAGAGGGAACATAAGCAGGGGAAGAGAGACAGGGAGAAGCAGGCAGCAGGCTTCCTGCAGAGCAGAGAGCCTGATGTGGGGCTTAATCCCAGGTCTCCGGGATCATGACCTGAGCCGAAGGCAGTCGCTTAACCAACTGAGCCACCCAGGCGCCCCTCAAGTTGTACACTTTAGATCTGTGTGCTTAAGGACATGTATTATACTACCATTAAAAAAAAAAAGTCAAAAAATAAACCAGAAAAGGACATCTCTTCAGGGTCCTAAGAGAACAGTAATCTGAGGGGCATCCAAGGGCATATATGAACGAAATCTACACTATGCCTCACATACCAAGGAAGAACCTGACACAGTGCTACTTGGCATAAGATGGGGACAGACAGCTGGGAACCCAAGGGGTGCGGCCTCTGACCAAGAGCCAGGGTGGTACACTTTATAAATAGTAAATAGGACACATGCTCCCTGCCTGGCAAGCTTTCAACTCCATGGAACCAAGGTCCACAGTTCAGAGTGAGGTTTCCCTTTCAAAGGGACAGAGTCACCAAATTCAATGTGCACGTGAGTTTATGGTCTCTATATGGGTAGAAAGGGACACGTGGGGGAAGGGCAGACATGAGTCACAAATCCAGCCTGTGGCATTTAGAACCTGCAATCGGGAGGTGCTATAGCAGTCTCAGATATAGACGGCTGCCTCTGGTTGTACCCACTAAAGGAGGAGATGTATACCTGGGCACTCCCAAAGTAGCTGTTTTCCAGGCAAAAGACCAACACGTCTTGTAGCCTTTCACTTCATTCATCAAATTATTTATTGAGTGTGCAGTATATCTCAGGCTCTAAGCTTGGCATTATATTTACCTGGGTGAATGAAAATAATACTGAGGAAGTTTACTGTTATAAAGATTTACTTGCAGGGGTGCCTGGGTGGCTCAGTTGGTTAAGCATCTGCCTTTGACTCAGGTCATGATCCTGGGATTGAGCCCGGCACTAGGCTCCCTGCTCAGTGGAGGAAGTTTACTGCCTACTGGAGGATATGGACAAAAAACAAGTAAGCAAACAAGCATGTTATTGCAAAATATGAGTGCCAGGAAGGAGATGCAGATTCTTTGACTCAGAATAATAGGAGAGGTGCTAAGATAAGTTGGTCATGGAAGCTTACAGCAGAGGTCTGAAAGACAAGAAGAGGGAAGACCACATGCTCAGTCTTGAACATTTCCACAGGTTTCCTCTCTTGACTCTTTTTTCCTCCTCTCTCTAGCTGATTGTCAGTGCCATCTTCCTCTATAAAAATAACGGATGTCTGTCTATGCACTGCTCTCAACCACACCACCATGTAGGTAGTACCTCCTGTTTCTTAAATTACTTTCACATTTTATGCTCATGTCCTTCTCTTAAAAGAAAGAGAAAATAGGAGTTGAGAGAGATGAAATAACTTGTCCTGAGTCACATAACAAGCTACCAATGGCACTGCAGCTGAAGGGTAAATTCTCTCCATTATCTCCCTCTGCTTCTTTACATCATACTTTTAAGCAAGCCAAAGAAATACCCCCTAACTCTTCTACTACAGGTCCTTCCAAGGACTCATCAACTCTCCAAGCACACTAATTTAAATTAGAGAATATCAAAGTCTAGCTTTCCCCACCTACTTCAGTCCCATACTTACTGTAAAAAGACAAGTTCAGCCCAAAGTAGGAAAAAAAAAACAAAAAAAACAAGGATGCTCGTTGCTATCAAAGATAGATTGCTTACTTTGCCATATCCCACAACTGACTTCTATCATGGCACCTTTAAGGTTTAATTATACTCCAGTATAACCAGTTTAAATGACTGTATCCCAGATTCCCAGATTACTAAGTTCCTAGGGGCAAGGAGCATGCCTATTTCCAGCATTAAAGCGATTAAGATAGGAGTAAACCAAACTTAAAAAAAAGGGGGGGGGCACCTGGGTGGCTCAGTCATTGGGTATCTGCCTTTGGCTCAGGCCATGATCCTGGAGTCCCAGGATGGAGCCTCGCTACGGGCTCCCTGCTCGGCAAAAGGCCTGCTTCTCCCTCTCACTCCCCCTGCCTGTGTTTCCTCTCTAGCTGTGTTTCTCTCTGTCAATAAATAAAATCTTAAAAAACAAAAACAAAAACATATATTCACTTCTCCATCTTATAAATGGTTATAGCAATCAGATTTCAAGCTAAGAGTAAGACTTTACAAATACTCTCTGCTTTGGAAGGAGGAGGCTTAAGAGGTTTCTTATCCATCTCTTGTCAACTATAACAACTGTCACCGTTTACTGAACTTTCCTAAGTGCCAAGCATTATATGCTGGCACCTCACAGAAACTTTAATATCACAACAGCCCTACAAGACTTCTTATGATTCTTATTGCATACATGAGAAAACTGAAAATCAAAGGATATTTAACTTGTCCAGCTAATAAACTGAAGATAGTAACACTCAAACCCAGGAGTGCCTCACTCTGAAGCCCAAATTATCCCACCTCCTCCCCAAGAAGTCTAATGTGTCAAAAATGGAATACAAATGTATATCTCTTTAGAGAGACCAGAGCACACAATGGGAAAGGAAGTCATTCAGAACCTTAGACATTTAATATCATGATTTATTATACCACCAAATTCAGCAGGGTTCAGCTCCAACCACTGAGGAAAGGATAGGGGGTCAGGGGTGGGCAGGTAGTTTTCTTACAATGCTGCCCCTAATGACATCAAACTTGAGAGGTAACTGTGCCACATTCTGGTGCCAAATACAATTTTGGACAAAAGATTTGGATGTCAAGATGAATTAGGAGTCCCTTGGTCTAAGATGACGATTTGATAACCAGATGACTGAAGTCTAAACAGACTAAATGGGAGCTTAACAGAGAGAGAGGCCACTTCTCCCTTGTGTTCCCACCAGGGCTCCTGGCTCTTGCTGAAATCTCAAGGACATTAAGCACGTGTAGCAAAAACCATCTGGGTGACAAGTTAATGAAGGGTAAATATCCATCCATCCAGTCATTAGAGCTCATGATTCTGAATAAATACCAGGCTCCTGCTCCCCAACCCCTGGCCACCACGTGGAACACCGCAAGCTCCCCAGTTAAAGGGGGAGATAGACAGGGGCTGAAATTTGGCCTACAACTGCACTCAGAAAACTACACAGTGAGCAGCAGCATCTACAGACTACTGACACAGAGGCCCTCTCAGAGCCATTGACGGCCATGCATCCCTGCCTTACATCAAGGAGAACAAACATAGGACACGAAACCCCTGAGTGCTGATCTGGATTATGGGCAGCAAATTCAGCCAGGTGAAAGGGCTCAGATTCAACTCTGGGTACCCTGTCAAGGACAGACTATCTGTCTCTGAAGTTCTGAAAGGGGGCATCACACAGTTACTTCCAAAGGAGTCAAATACTTCTTTCCATAATTAGAAATGAAAAGTCCTTCCTGGCTGGAGAGACCCTTGGGAAACTAGGCTCTTATCTTTATACCAAATTCGAACAACTGCCCTCTCCTAAGGCAAACAGTCCCATTCACTACTGCCTTGTCTATCACCTGAAAGTTACCTCATTCAAGGCACCATGGAAACATGTGACACCCATTCAAAAACTTCTAGAACCACCAACCCTACTGCATATAATTTACGCAGACATAGGAACCTGTTACCATATTTACAGAAGGTACTAATACTCCTCCAAGTAGCCCTAGAAGTCATGTCATCACAACCAGCAATCCTGTTCTGCTCCTAGGTCAGAACATGCCTGTAAGATCACTGCAGAAGGCGCTGGACTTTATAACTCTGAGACCAAGAACAAAAGCCTAGTCAAAGAAATTCCCCTGCCACCAAACATACAGCCAATTTTTCTTCTTTTAGTAGCAAAATGAAATAATCAAATTATAAATATATTATTTGTAAAATCCTTTAAAGATTTTCACCTGTGCCTTTTAAATAAAGGTGTATATATATATGTGCTATATTTTCAAGACAAAGGAAATAGGGAAGTTAATTTAATCACAAGTTATAACTATATGTATTACTCAGCCATAAAAAAGAATGAAATCTTGCCATTTGTGACATATGCATGGACCTAAGAGGGTATTATGGTAAATGAAATAAGTCAGAGACAAATACCCTATGATTTCACTTATATGTGAAATATAAAAATAAAACAAATGAACAGATTCTTGAATACAGAGAAGAAAGTGGTCATTGTGGGGGCAACAAAGTACAGATGACAAGCAAAAGAGGTGAGGGGGATTAAGAGATACAAACCTCCAGTTACAAAATCAGTAACTCATCACCTAAGTAACCTATTCCTGATTACAATAAATGAATTTGTCAATTATCAAAATAGTGTTTCGGAGAAAATAAAATAGTTAATACTATTTCAAAAGATGTTTAAATCTACAGGTTAACTTGACTTCTGGGCAAAAGGAACTAACTGAATATCCTCAAATCATTAATTAACAAAAAAAGCTTGGGACAAATAAAGAAATTGATAAGATATGATATCGAAATTTTCTGCATTGTCTTCCAAACATCGTAAATATGTTAATAGGTGATACTGAGATGGTATTTTTCCAGGAAGCCTATAAACACTGGAATTCTTTCTGTTCCCAGTCACCATATCAAGAAAGTTCCCAAAGACTATATATGAGAGGTATTCAATGCCTGAGAGGTTAATCATCTTTATTAACATGTTTTGCACCCAAATGCCAATATTAATTTGGGCTGACCATGTCATGAATTTCCTTTTCCTGGGTGACATGCCAGATTAAGACTCCAAAGCAAATAATTAGACTTCCTTTGAAGTCTCTTAAAAGACTAATATGTTAATATATTATTTGATTACTGAAAACAGGTAATAAAATGAGCTAAGAAATTTAAAAAATAAAATAAGTCATGGAGATGAAAAGCACAGCATAGGGAATATTGTCAATAATATTGTCATAACGTTGTATGATGACAGATGGTGACTCACTTATCATGGTGAGCACTCAGTAATGTACTGAATTGTTGAATCACTCTGTGAAACTAGATATAACATTGTATGTCAACTATACTTCAATAAAAAGCATATATTTAAATTTTTTTTAAATGTTGGGACTGTGGTGACTGACTTGCTCTAGTTAAGCTGATCTTCTAATTTATTTGATGAGAATAAAATGTCATATTTAATGATTAACCAAAATAATCTAAAATTGATCAAAAAATTCAAATCCTATATATATCTGTTCAATTAGGGATTGTTAATACTGATGATCACTCAACTTGCTATGGCTGGATTTGAATAAAAGGAGTAAAAAGTCATCAAGATTACCAGTAGGGCTAGTGCTCACTCTTCCTCAATGAAACGGATTCAAAATTTACCGAATACCTTATTTTCAATAGTCAACAGCAAATGTGGAAGACTCCTCCTGAGCTTCTTATGTTACCATACTTTTCTTTCCATAACGCTCTGAACTTCCTTGTTCCTTCTATTACCTTCAAACCTCAAATCTGGCCATTGCGCATTCTATAACTATGGCTCCATACCCACCCAGCTCCCCTACATATCTAGCCTCGTTTCCCCTGAGCTTTCTCCCTATTCTTGCTTCAACTAAACTCTCTCCTAAGGCATATCCTCTGTAGTCTTTCCAAGTAGGTACTTAGTAAAAAGCAATATACTTAGGGTCCAATGAATCCTACTGTCTCTTCCAGATTTCACCTGTCTACCATCTTACAGGATACCTGGACCTTTGAGGACCAAGGTCTGATTTTTTTCTGTGTACCATTAACTGCATGGGGGGGCGGGGCAGAGGGAGAGAATTTGGGTGGGGGAGGGGCATAGGGGGAAAAAAATCCTAAAACAGGCTCCACACCCAATGTGGAGCCTGATGTGGGGCTCTATCTCACAACCCTGAGATCATGATCTGAGTGGAAATCAAGAGTCAGATGATTAGCTGAATGATTCATGCAGGTACCCCTCATTAGCTGCCATTTTAATATCTGCTCTTTCTGGGCCAGCTGAACACCACTTCAAAACAAGATTTCACACAGGTGAAAAGTATTTGTGAATTAGCCCACAGAGAAGAGAACTGATCCTGATGAAGCCTGTTAACCTATACAACACAACATTAGAAAAACCAAATCAAACCCAAAGATCAAAGGGAACAGGGAAGGACAAGTTCCATGCAACAGTCAAGTCCAGTGGTGGAAGATACAAAGGAACATAACATACCTGGGAACAAAAGAAAAAAAAAAAGCTCATCACAGGAAAGAGGCAAAGGTACTACAAACTCAAGTCTGTATAAATACAAAGCAAAGGCAGCTGCAGAGGGGCTCAGAAGGGGAAACTAGATAGAGAAAGGCATAGAAATTAGGTACTGAATACTCAAGGAGTTAAAGAACATTTTCTCAAACCATGGACTAATTTCTTCTCCAAGAAGAAGCTATAAATTCTGCCTCTGACACGTTAGTGCCAAATGTTCAGAGAGCTATTAAATCACAGTGTAATAAATTACACAAAACAAGCCAAAAGCCAGGCAAACTCCCACTATCAGGTCAGAACTCTGAGAGAATGATGGGCCAACCTACTCCCTCCCACCTGCCCACTAAAAATGTACAAGACACCCAGCTGTGCTCAGAGGCCACCAGACAACTGAACCAGATAGAACACTTCTTCCCCTCACTTGATCACAGGTACAGCATATGCTTGTACTCAACACTGACTGTACCCCACAATTCTTGTTCTCTTAGACATGTAACAAATCTTCACTTTGGTTACTGTGGGGAAAAATGAGGCAAAGAACTGTTCCACACCATTTTTCTCTGGCCTGGAGAACTGAACAAAAACATTAATGTCTATTGTCAGCCAAGCTGAAAACCCAGCCTTCCTCAGGAGAGGAGACAAAGCCTTTAATCAGTGGAGAGTGGTAACAGCAGGCCAGGGTCCTCAGCATTTCAAGCACTTCCCCATTCTCAGTTATTCTGGAGAGAAAATCTGGGCCTCAGAGAAACGCCCTCAGCAGACCTATGACTGGGTTCCTCCCAAAAGACAAGGGGCTCCCTTGCAAAGATGGAGGTTAGAAGAAGGAAAGAAGCAGTAAGTTGAGTATCAAATGCCACACCAGAGCAACAGATGTCACTGCTCAAAAAATGTAGGCAATTCTCAACTACTAGAATTGTTTTATAATTAAGAACTTTATGATGGGAAAGAAACTACTGTCCTTCATATGTACCATTTTGGGGTACATTTTACTATAGTCTTGAGATTAGCTATTTATTCATTAGAATCATCAAGGAACTTGACAACATTTACCAATGTTCAGGCCCTACCCCAAACCAATCCAATCCGAATCTCAGTGGTGGCATGGGTTAGGTATATGACACTCTCCCCCAACATGATTCTGCTGTGCCACCAGAGTTGAGAAGAAGGGAAACAGAAGACAAATCTGGGGATGCAACACACATCTGGCTGAATAATCAAAAGTTCATCTACTTTCGAATAGGCCTTCTCCCCTACAGACATGTCAACCATGTATTTCAAAATCTCTACTATCCCCAGCCTTAAAATAACATTAACAAAAACGGAGACTTTCCCAGCAAAGAACTGAACACAGCTCAAGGAAATGGTGTGCCTAATCTCAGTGTGTATGTTTTGTTCAAGAAAATGTAAACCAGCTGTAATGTTCTGTCTCTCCTGAGGTGAAGTTACACCGCAACATATCTAAAGATAGTCCAGTGATTGTACGTTTGCAGGGAAGCACAGAATTAAGCACAATCCAAGCGGGTGAAGACGACTGTGCATGAGTGACTGTGGCTGCCAGGCCAGCTTTAGAGCTTCCTTTTGTCCAACAAACCAAAGTCCTGGGTGCTTCAATGAGAGTAAATATAGACTGGCCCCACCAAAGACAGCTCTGTGGGTTGGGAGAGACTCCTGTTCAGGCCTCTGTCCTGCCAAAGACACCTCCTGTCAGACATGCCTCACCTCCTCCACTTACCAGAGTGGTGTGACTTTTCCAGTCAATCTTTTTGGAAATGGTCATTAAGGTCAGTGGTATTCAGTTATGACCACAACTCTGAAAAAAGGTGGGATGAAAAAATTTGTCCTGAGGTAACTTGCTGGTCGTCTGGACCTGATCGTGTGTAAAATCTAAGGGGAAAAGCATTCGGATGCTCAGCGACCTTACCAAGTCTGAAGACAGGCACCAGTGGATACCTGATGAAAGAGAGTTTTATTTAGATGCTTCATTCATTGGTGCTATCTGCTGCAGAACCCCCTGAAGGAGCCTGGACTCTCCCCTAGGCTTCCAGAAGTTTTGAGCAGCTGACAAGTATCTATTAATTCTGGTAATTCTGCTGGGTAGCATAAGGTGAGCCCAACCCCTGATGTCAACCAAGGCAGTCCTGAAGGTTCAAGTCCGATGGGTCCTACCCCAGATTTAGGCCAGGCCCTTCTGCTCGGCCTGCACCGCAGTAAGCCCAGGAAGGTCCAGGTGAAAGCGAACTGATCAAGTCCACTCAAGACTAGACTCACATGTACTTTCTCCTCCTTGGGCTCTTTAGATCAGATGTATCACCCTGAGGTTGTACCATTCCCTTAATTCACATATAAGAGTTGTCACTCTAGCGTTGAAGTTTACTTCCATGACAGAAGCATGCTGACAGCAAAAGTAGTAAGTTCGGCAAGGAACCAAGTGAAAATTTTCCAATTATTCTTTATTTTCCTGAAATTAACTCCTATTCCTGTCCTTTCTTGGGCCAGTATAGTTTACTTGAAAATGCCTCTATCCTTCCCTTAACGGAGACTAAAGCAAAAATATCAAAATCTCTTCCATGCAAAAAGTACTAGGTACTCTCGGGGGAAAACGCGAAGGCTCTTTCCATATTCCAGGTGCTGGAGACTGAGCTTTACGGATAAATCAAAGTGCTCTGCTGCCACGGCTCTGCTCCCACCTTTTTCCATTTCATTTGAGAGCATGAACTGGAGGAGACAAAAGATCAACACTCTGCTATCTGCTGTTTTTAGTCCTGTCCCACAGAGAAAAGAGTTTGAGTTTTATACCATGACATCATCAGGCACCAATCAACACAGAGAAGGCAGACCAATACGACTGTCAAATTGTAAAAGACGGTGCAGGTGTGAGGAAGGGTTTTCTTTTACCCTGTTTTTGTGTTAAACTATGGGAGAAAGGGAGAAGTAGAGGGAGACAAAGTTGTCTATGGAAAAAATACAGAAACCCCACAATTCCCTAGCTGTAAGCAAAGACCATCTAGGGCCCTATACCTGTCCCTCTTCACCTTCCACTCCTGCCAAGACTGACATAGAAGCCTTTGTTCTGGGAGGCACTGAATGGAATCTTCTCAGTGCTCCCCGCCAAGGAACTTGTCAGTTTTAGAAAAGTTGTTTTTTTGTTACCTGAGTATGCGTGTGCGTGTGTGTACACGTATGTATGTGTTTTCAAATAGGATTTCAAGTAGCAAAGGGAGTGAGAAATATAAGGGAAGTACTTTGCTTATCTAGACATTAGTTAAAATCTCTACCCCAAAACTAAGCAGTTTTTACTGGTATATGACAGCTGGAGGTTCTTGGGACTTGGTTCTTTTCAGTCCATTCTCCTCCCAGAAAACACTGACCATCTTATGAATGAAGCTGTTTGGCTGAGGTTAGAATATGCAAGAGGAAAGGGGGTGGTGGTGGCAGAGAGCACAGGGCTCTAGGAGTAGACGGTGAAGGAGAAAACTCACAGAGCAAATACTGTTTACAGCTGCAGAGCCAACCTAATGTGGTCTCTCCGCCTGTTCAAGCATATTATTACATTAAGTCCTGAACAATAAAGTCGGAGGCAGGGAGAGCAGGGCCAACCCAGCCTCCACTTTGCTAATGGCATGAGGGCAACATTCCATGCAAAGTCTGCCCAGCAACATGTGTGCCAGCTCTCCTGGGACTCTACAAGCTAAGACGGCTGGCCACAGCCAGGCAGCAAGGAGAAGAAGCACTCAACTCTAATTAAACGCCAAAGCGACTACACTGCAAGAGATGGACATTGTGTTCACATGCAGCCATATGAGAAAGCAGGTAGGAGGAACTGCATTTTTAAATGAAAATTGGGTGCAACTGAACATGTTAAGAGAAGCATAGGCTGCTGGGTCCTCAAACAGCCCTCTGAGAATGGGGCACACCATGCTGGTGGGAGAGGGAACAGTTACTGGGAAATCACTGCCCTATTTATTTCTGATAACATCACTATACCCCTCTGAGCTCTTAAAACATATGTAAGTGATAAATATACTATTCGATGCCATTAAATATATCTCACACATGAACAGTGGGATTCCATTTTTTAAAAACAGTATGACTAGATAAGACTAAAATTAAGTCAACCAATATAATCTAATATTAGGTTCCAGCGAGACTTAAAAGTCTTTAAGGGCTCACTGCTGTCAACTGTGATTCTCCCTGACTTCCAGAAAAGAAGATTCAGCTTTTCTCTCACATTGCCATTTGTCTTTACCTTCTCCCAAGAGTTGTTTCTCTGGTGCAGAACTCAAGTTCCATTTGTCTCCGTATTTCCTTCACTGGTTTGGCTCAGCCTGTGGTGGAGACTGCCAGCTGATAGCCCAAGTCTTAAAACCACCCAGTGGCCTGTATTTCCTTTCCCTCAGCCACTAATATACATGAAAATCTGAATTTGAAGGATGCTTTGGGCTCTGGGCTCATACTGAGGTTCGCCCTGGCTCAATGTGAAAATAGGGTCCTTGGCTAGCTCACCCCACAGCAGGCAGTGCCACCACCTTCTGCGAGCCTTAAGTGCATTCCTGCTCACCGACCAATGGATTGTGTGAGCAGGACAGTCACCTGTTAACGAAAAAAAGCCACCCACTAAGAAGATCCTCAATCATTTATATTCCCACCTTTCCCCGCAAGTAAAACGATAGCAAAATTCACATGAAGAACTGCTTTCTTCTACCAGAGAGGCTATTCTTTGTGATTTGGATGTCACGGGGTAATGTGGACTGCAACGCCCAGGGAGAGGAGTTCTGTGAGAGCAGTGGGGTTCCCCCACCACGAGCCTGCCAGCAGCATCAGTGTGCCCCAATTCTACCATATGCTCCCACACCCACCCAAGAATGCCTTTCTAGTCCAGCCACCCCTACATCAAAGACCACAGAAAAAGCTTGTCTCCTGCCCAGAGATCAGAGAAAGGGTGAGAGAAAGAAGAGGCTATATTTAGTTAATAGACAAAGATAAAAGGAATGAAATGAGTCATAGAGGCCAGCACCACACAAGGACTCGCCCAATCCAGTGGAAGGTTCGGCCACGAGACATGTCAGGGTAGGACTGGGGCTGTTAGGTGAAGACTATAGCTATTTTCTCAGGTTACAGAAAAAGGTAGAAACAAGAGCAGATGAGCATACACAAGCAATAAACTTGTTTTTAAATTGCTAGAAATCTAGTCTGAAAGTCAGAACAGAAAATTCTTCCTCATAATAACAGGGTACTGAATATTAGGGGAAGATGTGGCAAGCAGGTGTAAATGACCTAAAGCATCTCAAGGGCTTTCTACTGTTTTCCTTTAAGTCCCCTTTGGCTATCCCAGGTCAAGTAGAGGGGACTCTAACCAGCTCTAACCAGCAACTTTTGTGTCTGCTAGATAGTCTGGAAGAGAGTTCAGGGAAGATTTCATTTTCTGTGGTTGGCAGGTGAGTGGGGGGAGGTAGGATACCACCACTTTTTAAAAGGACTGAAAAGGGAGGGATGAGAGTAGCTGGCACAGTTTGCTTTTTGACCCTCTGCTCTGCAACTGGTATGCCTCCTGTGTAAAATAATGACTCAGACTGCGTATTTACTGTACAAACAAGACCCAGGGGAATTTCTTCCATTTAGTGTAAGGAGAGTTGCCTTGTAAATGGGACACATCTTTCTTTATATGAGCAAAAGATCTCTTGGGAAAAGCCTCTGTGAGAACACCTACCCACAGTCCCAGAATGTCTCAGCACCTGACACAATGAACCATTTTAGTGCCAGGCATGCGGGGACACATGCACGCACATATCCCCAAACACATATATCCCCAGAACTTCAAGGGGACACACATCCAAAACCACCAGGTTATTTGGAAAATCTTCTCTTATCTGGAACCTATAGTAAAAGTCTATATTTTGTGGTGATGTTTCTTTCTTTTCCTCTCTTGTAAAAGCTTGTATTTTGTGATGTTTCTTTCTTCTCTCCTTCCTTAACTTCCTTCCCTCACTCCTTCTCTTCCCCTCTTTCTCTCTCTCTCCCTTTCAATGAGAGGTGATTTATTTCCTCTTCTTTGTTCCAAAACCATCAATGTACTCTAAGCTAGGTTATCATGGGAGGGCTACATGTGACCTGAAAGAAAGTAAGCAGGTTCTTCCAAGGTGCTTATTTTTAGCCTCTGGTCCTTCCTGCCTTCTTCCCTAGGGATGCCACTCCCTCTGCACTCCAGCAAACTGCTCTGCTGGAGCACAGGATCTTGACACCAAGCTGGAAGTTGGGGCTGTGGGAGCCCTGATATTGCCTCTCTATGCTTCAGACTTCAAAGAATACAGACTGAGCAGCCTGGAGTAAAAGTGGGAGGGGAGAAATTTTTTAAATCACAAAGAAAGTAGGAGTATGACTTCAGAAGAGAAAGACTGTACTTAAATTGTTTGTTGTCCATCTAAGAGCAGAACAACGCTTGCTGTACCACACGGCTGGATTGGCCTACATTCTCCTCTTTGTTCTCAGGACAGCCCACGGCTCCTGCACACAGTAATCTTGCAACCCCCACCCCCACAGGCAAGGCTGAACCAACCAAGACAACTACTCAACCTTAAGAGACCAAGGCCACCCACCAACCTAACAACAACTCCAATCACACAGTCAGCCTCACTCTTAACAAAGCAGCTAATTCAGAGGAAAGAAATCCTTTAAGAAGACAGGAAAACACTCTGATACCTGCCTCATGCTAACTCCAAGATAATGGCCCTCCTTCCACTAAATCTCAGGGTTTCACATACGTGCAGCTGTTACAGGATTGCCAGTATGAACTGAAACATTGACTTGTCCTTGTAAAATTACATGTATTAAGAAGCCATCTCAATCCCTTCAAAAGTTAGAATTTTTTTTCAAAGATTTTATTTATTTGACACAGAGAGATCACAGGTAGGCAAAGAGGGGGGAGGAAAGCAGGCTCCATGCCCAGCAGAGAGCCCAATGAGAGCCTCTATCCCAGGACCCTGAGATCAGGACCTGAGCCAAAGGCAGAGGCTTTAACCCACTGAGCCACCCAGGTGCCCAAAAAGTTGGAAATTTTTTAACATGATTTATAACAAGGTCAGACATCCAATGCTGAAAACAAGGCATTCCCTCTCTTTTATTTTGAATCAAGAGTAAAGGAAATGATGCTCCTGTTCGTAACCTTAATGATTTTCACCTTCAAAGAGCCAGAAGCATATTTGTGAACACATCCAAATATATCCTGCCTGGCTCCAGACAGACATCATGTGCTCAACAGCAAAAAGTAAAACACAACCTGTCAGCGTAGGTCTCAGGCATCAACTCTAAGGTCTCCAAGGTCTCTGCTCCAACAAAGTAAATGCACAATAGCTTAACAGGTCCCACACACATCTACCAGATACTTATACCATCCATCTCCCCCTCTGCTGCTTGCCATTGAAGGACAAATTAGTTTGCAATCTGACAAGTCCTTATTCCCCTGCCCTGTGCAGAAGTATAAGAGCTTGCAGGAAGACATTTCCACTGTGTTGCCAGGATCCTGTTGATTTTCTACCTACCTCTGAGAGCTTCCAAGACAGCTACTTAGGCCAGAGTTCACCTTTTAGTAGTTTGCTTTGTGCATGGATTTGTAAAAGCATAACTACTAGGCGGGAGAGGGGGAGGATGGGCACGGTGTTCCAAGGCAGGGCTAGCAAGCAGCAGTGTTCTCCCTTTGTCAACCTCCCGCTCATATTTTTTTAAACTTTAGCAGTAAATTTTTATGAATATGCATGTCACATCTCTCATACGATCCATACATGCTCTGATAAATTTTCTAATAAACGAGGACTGCCTGTCAATCTAAAGATATTGATAAGTGACTGCTCTGTATCCAGTTTACAACAAGTACTGCAAAGAGATTAAAAGTAAATAGATTTGTAAAGGGGAGGAAGAAATAAACAGTTAACTAATAATAAAAGATGAAAAATAAATACAACATGAGAACTATAAGCAAATGCTTCTCCATGCACACACAAATCACCTAGGAATCCCATGACAATGCAGATTAAGATTTAGTAAGTCTGAATAGGGGCCTGAGATGTTGCGTTTCCTTCCTTCCTCCCTTCCTCCCTCCCTCCCTTCCTTCCTTTCTTTCAAGATTTTATTTACTTATCAGAGACAGAGAGAGAGAGAACATGAGCAAGTACAAGTAGAGGGGAGAGGGAGAGGCAGAAGCAGACTCCCTGCTGAGCAAGGAGCCTGATGTAGGGCTCAATTCCAGGACCCTGAGATCACCACCTGAGCTGAAGTCGGACGTTGAATGGACTGAGCCACCCAGGCGTCCCTGATGCTGTGTTCCTCACAAGCTCCTAATCAAGGAGCTAGAGAATTTCAAAGGTCTACCTGGGCTGGGGTGCTACAGAAACAGTAAAGAAGTGAATCAGAAACAGAGCCCTTAAAGGACTGAGTAGAACTGGAGAAGTCTAGGGTGTAGTGTTGGAAGAAAGAAAATTATATATTATATATAAATATATTTTTTAAGTAGGCTCCACGTGCCCCCCAAAATGATATTTTAGGTGGAGTAGATAAACAAAATAAAGTCCAGGAAAGGAGAAGCACAGACACACAGGTCATTCACGGTATACAAGTCTATTTAAAAAGAACTAAAAACACTCCTAAATTGTATCACCACTTAATTCCTAGAAATTACAAGACTTCAAGCTCTTTGAAGAAACCTGAGCTTCTTACTGGCTGGAGAATAAGTTCAAGGTAGGGAATGTCTTTAGTTTTTTGATCTAATAAAGGGTAACACCACGATAAATACCTTACAGAAGGCAGCCCCAACTACTCAGCTACTTGGTGATGCTCAAAGTTTAGAGCCGTGAACTCTGGCACACACCCAGCCACTAGCCAAAGAATGTTTCACGAGACATTTTTAAATACTTACCAACCCATAATGAACAGGAAAGGAAATCCCACTGTCAGCCCCACCCTATGTTGGCCTCCTAACAGAGATCTCCTGAGAGAAGGGCCAGAATAGTGGCCTCTCCAACTGTACCATCTGGTGATGTGGCCCAACTTCCTGGCTGGGTCATTTCCTCTGCTGTTTTAGACAAAGTGGCACTGCCTTTTCCCAATGAATTCCTCAGCAAACAGAAATGAATGCCCAGATGCAAGGAAAGGTCACACAGTGTGCACATTGTGTTTGGGAAGAGGCAGAGTAGTGTGGCAGGCAACACCGTATTCAGAATTAGAAAACAGGGAGCTGAATCAGGGTCTGTCATTTACTAAGCTCTAAAACCTCTCTAAATCCATTTTCACGTTTACAAAACAGAAATTATAATCCAAGCTATTATGAGTCAAATTTGGCATTGTATGTGAAACTGCTTCATAAGTTGTAAAGCACTATAAAACCACAATTCCTGACTCCTAAAGGGTTCTGAAAAATAAGAGGCCCTTCATGCAGCTCTTCCTTTTATGTCAGTACTCCACTGAATATATCCAGTGTTTATTATCCCTTTTTTTTACAAAAGGAAAAACTCGAGCTGCCTCGGTGGCTCAGTCAGTTAAGCATCTGACTCTTGGATTTGGGCTCCCGTCACCATTTCAGGGTCATGGGATTGAGTCCTGCATGGGGTCTGCGCTCAGCATAACATCTGCCTGAGATTCTTTCTCTCCCTCGCCCTCTGCCCCTTCCTTGCTCAAGTGTATGCAAGCATTCACGTGCTCACTCCAAAATAAATAAACAAAATCTTAAAAAAAACAAAAGGAAAAACTCAAGGCACAAAGAAGAAACCATAGCTTTGTTTAAGGTCAAAGACTAAATAACAGTTTGACTCCTGAACAACATGGGTTTGAACTATGTAGGTCCACTTAAATGTGGATTTTTTTTTTTTTACAATACAGTACTACAAATTTTTTTGTTTCCTTATGATTTTCTTTTTTAAAAAAGATTTATTTATTTATTTGAGCAGGGGAGAGGGAGAGAGAGAATCTCAAGCAGACTCCCCACTGAGGGAGGAGCCCAATGAAGGGCCTGATTTCACAACCCTGAGATCATAACCTAAGCCCAAATCAGGAGTCGGATGCTTAACTGACTGAGCTACCCAGGCACCCCTCCTTAAGATTTTCTGAATATTTCCTTTCCTCTAGCTAACTTTATTTTATACATGATACAAATAAACATATAAAATATATATTAACTGACAGTTTATATTACTGGTAAGGCTTCTAGTCAACAGTAGCTCTTAGCAGTTAAGTTTTTAGGGAGTCAAACGTTTTATGCAGATTTCCTACTGTGTGAGGAGCTGGGGCCTCAAGCCCCTTAGTGATGACATATCAACTGTACATGACTTTTGAGGAATGAAATTACCACTAAAGGTTGCCATGAAGTCTAACATTTCTCTGTTATGGGATAATAAAAAAAGCAATGTACTAATTCACTTCAAGAGAATCAATATTGTAACATTTTCTAAAGGAGCCCTACAGAAGTCAAATCACTTAGCTCTCTACGCACAGTATGTGACATATGAAAACCCAAGGTGGAATTGATTCCAAGCGTGGCAACAGGATTTGACTGAGTGGCTCATCAGATCATACAACCTCAGACACAACACTTGTTTGGGCAAAGATTCAGATTCCTTTTTGGTAAAAAGACAGGACTGTACTAGCTAAGTGATTAAAGCTTTTGTTAGCAGCCAGTGCCCATCAACCATCTAGAATAGGTAAAAGCTTCTCTAACTGAAATAGGGGTGGGTGGCCCCCAGCCACCCCAATACCCTATTCATCTCTTTCCAGACTCTTCCAACAATCTTGCGTTTTCATTTCCTTGTGGCACCATCAAGGAAACCCCAGCATCCAGATTATAAACCCCTGGAGTAAGTGACCACTCTGACATGCAAAGGCAGCATGCCTCCTCTTCAAATCTATTACATTCCATTCTGCCAGCCTTTTAAAACGTGCTACAATTATGGAGACAAGGAGGTAGAACTAAGCCAACCTGGGTGCGTTCTGGGGGAGGGAGGGAAAGAGGGAGAGAAGTAGGAGTGGGAACTGGGCTTGGCCTTGCCCCACTGTCAGACCACCTGTGCATAATTGGCCAGCTGGCCACGATTTACTCTTTTCCTGGATCTACATTCCAATTTGCCCACTTGGATGATATTCAGTGTGTTCCTATTTCCAGGGAACCCTTCCACTGTCTCAGATACCTTTACTAAGCAATAGCCATGGAGGCCACTGCATTCTTCAAACTTGTTAAGGGTATGAGTGTCCAAAAGCTCCCTCCTGTTACAGGCCTAGGCCCTGGTGCTCACATACCAATTCCAGTCTTGATCTCAGTCAGATCTTGATGCTTTCAGAGGGACCAGGGAAGGGAGAGAGCATTTTTATATTTTTCAGGAAGCTCTTTTCATCTGAAGGGGATATAGCAGTACTCATTTGTAACTCCTAGAGAGAGACAACTGACTTTCCTCAAGAGCCTCTTAGCAGACTTTGTAGCCGGGGCAGTCCCAGCTCAGGCCCTGAAATGTCTCTGGTCCATTTTCTACCCAGCTGGATCCAAACGGACAGTCCACAGGGAATTCGTACTTTCCCTGTTGCATATGTCTAACATTAGAAAATTGATGGCAATATCAAATTCAAAATTCTTTATTCACTAGATCTCATGGACACAAGATAATTACTCTAAGCTTATAAGCACTGTTCTTGGTATAAATTAATCTCCTGACATCTTCCCTCTTTTTTTTTTTTATAAAGATTTTATTTATTTGACAAAGAGAAACACAGCCAGAGAGGGAACACAAGGAGAGGGAGTGAGAGAGGGAGAAGCAGGCTTCCCTCCAAGCAGGGAGCCCGATGTGGGACTCGATCCCGGGTCTCCGGGATCATGACCTGAGCCGAAGGCAGTCGCTCAACCAACTGAGCCACCCAGGCACCCCTCCTCCTCTTTCTTCTGAATCAAGAAGTCACTGTCTCCAGGTACCTGAATCTGATCTGAAGGCAGACAAAACATTCAGTTAACCTTCTCTTATATCCATAAGGCCTGAAGCAGATGCCAGTGGGGGGCAGGGGGTTGGAAGAGAAGAAACCAACCATCTAAAATAAATTGAACACAAGAACCTCTGAGACCAGCCCTAATCCACAGCAGGGATTGACGTTATCACTGATTTCTTGATGTCTACTCTTAGCCACCTCAAAAAACAACTTCTGGGGGAGGGAGAGGGGAGGGAAGTCAAATAACTCTATCCACGAAAGTCAGGAGTACCTTTCCCTGGAAAAGAAAGGAAATGATCTGACAGGCAAGGCCAGATCCCAGGTACAGGTAATCTCTTGAGCAGCACTCCCAGGCCTCCCATAAGTGTTTCATCTTACTGCCCTAATGATGGCCTTCGATAACAGGCAGAGGTGGGAGTAGGGATCAATATCCCAAAACCTAACAAACAAGAAACACCTTGTTCTAGTATTTGAGAAAAAGAAGTGTCATTTAAGGAAAATCCTGTGTGTGTTTGGGGATGTGTATGTGATATTTATAGAATATATGAGGATGGAAAGATGGAATACGGGAAACTGCTTGTGAAAGAAGGTGGGATATTACCCCCTGCTGAAACAGAAGCTCCATGAGAGCAAGGATTGTTATCTGTTTGGCTCACTGCTATTCTCCAGCACCTAGAGCAGTGCTTGGAACAGAAAGAGCACTCAAACACTTGCTAAATGAATGAAAGAAAGAGGCAGTAGGTATCTGATATGGCTAAGGGCACAGGCTTTGAATCAAACAGAATGAGATTGAAACCCTGGTTCTGCTACTTATTAGCTATCTGACTAATCAAGTCATTCAAACTCTCTCAAATTCAATCACATCAGAGGCTTCTTGTTAAGGATTTAAAGACAATGCATTTATTTACTTAGAATGCCTAGCATATAATAAGCACTCAACAAATGCTGGCTATTAGCTATAATCATCTTCTCCCAGTCCCATTCCTCAAAACCTCCCTGGTTTGGGGCAGCAAAGAGAGGAAAGCACCACAAAGAATCAAAGGATCAGACAGGAATGGCAGCCCTGTTCCACCCCAACCCTAACCTAAGCCACAGGTGTGTCTGCTCTGTCCCCCATGCCTTTGTTCTGTGAAATCCATGCTCACCCATCGCCCTCTCTACAGAAAAGCTTCTTTCTGTCCTGCTCAGGAGGGAATGTAAATATCAGTATGTTGAGGAATTAGCAGTGACTTGCTCACCTAAGGCAGACCCAGCAACAAAAGACGCTGCATGCAGCAGGGGAAATAGACAGCACCTTAAAAGGCTGCCAGCTGAAAACCAGTGAAAATCTAATAGTCAAGCCAGTCTCCTACACTCACTCACACACTTAGTCCCACCTTCTACCATCCCATATACACCAACTTAATTCTTACAAATTAACACTTTCCCAAGCTGCTGCTGAGAGCAGTGCTTTCTAAGATGTACCCCACATTTCCCTTGACAGCTCCATTTGCTATGTATCTCAATATGTCAGTGACAATTTCCGGACAATTTCCAGCCATGGGTGGGAGGCGGAAATAGATCTCATACCCAAAAAGGCCCAAGTTGACATCACAGAACTGCTGAGGATTCAATCCAGAAAAGATCCAAGAGATCTCAACTCGTTCACTGAGCTGAGTATAGGATCCAGGTTTCCTGAGGGCTTGACTCCAGAGAATTTCGGCATTTCAGATTTTTAGCCATAAACCAAAACCATGGCCCATTAAACAGCATTTGTGAATATGTATGTACAAAGGGGGAGAAAATGAGCAGGAAGAAGGACCCTTGAGAATGTATCTTCTGTAAACCCTGATCTCTTCAAGAGATGCAGCTGCAGAAGAGAATTTGCAGGGAAGGCACACAAACACACACACACCACCTTCTCATGCTCCACTCTGCACTGTCTTAATCCACACATTCGGAGGCGCTGTGTGCTCACCGAAGCTAGTGTCCAATCCCCCTGAGGTCCTGAGATGGTAAGCTAAGCAAAGAAGCTAAAAAAGTTTTCACATCGAGATCACAACTTCTAAACAAAACAAGATTCAGCGAGGAGACCAGGAAGAACCCAGAGACATAAGAAAACCTATCTCCCAGGTATGCCCCAGCCTGCACTGCTACCATGGCTACTAACCAAGTGGTCAGTCACAGAAATACTCATATACTTTCACCCACCTAGCCTCAAACTGACTCCTACAATTACATTATTTGGCTAAAAGGAGAGCTGCAAGGGCAGAATCTGGAGAAAGGATCACTATGGGCTTATATGTTCAACTCCTATCTGTGTCTACAGGAGACAGGGCCGAAAGAAGTTAGACATACTAACTAGTACAAAGATTTCTTTCTTAATAGAACTCCAGTGGCTCAGTCAGTTAAGAATCTGCTTTAGGCTGGGGTCATGATCCCAGGGATGTTGGGATTGAGCCCCACATCAGAATCCCTGCCCACTGGGGAATCTGCTTCTCCCTCTGACCCTCCCTCCTGCTTGTGCTCTCTCTGGCTCTCTCAAATGAATACAAAATCTTTTAAAAAACATATAAAACTCCAATTTTATTAGCAATGTTACAAAATCACATTCCCCAGCCTTCCTTAAAGCCAACTATGACCATATTTTCTTAAGTACTGGCTAATGAGATATAAGCAGAAGTGTGTGAGCCTTCCAGGAAGACTCTTTTCAAGTTGCTGTCTCACATGGGAGAACAACTTTTTGTCTTTTTCCATTTCTTCCCTTTTGTGTTTTCCTTGGAAAGAGAAATATGATAGTTGGAGCTCCAGCAGCCACATTTGACCATGAGATAACCTAAATGATGGAAATCATGCGTCAGGACAGTAGAGTTAGGTCAAGTTAGATTCTCACCTATGAATCCATGGGGTGGACCACATGTTGCAGCTAACATAGCAGAACTTCTATCATCCTAGCCAAAGTCTGCATCCATGGAACTGGCCATGCTGGCTCTGGGCTTCCCACCTCTAAGCTTCTTTTACATGATGGAGAAAACCTTCATGTTTCAGCCATATTTTGCAATTCCCTACTGAAACTAATCCTAACTGATACCACTGACCTTAATAGAAGCCCTTTATTTACCAAAGGAAGCTTTGAAAGAGCTAAAATGACACACAGTTCTGTCTATGGAGATAGGACAGACTCTACCTGATAGCTTATCAACTGGTACCTGCTTACAAAAACACAGTTTTGGCTGCAGTTTCATCTAGTAAGAGCAAAGCTTTACCTGGGGAGTTAAGAGGAAGGAAGATTCACCCCCAAGAAACTAAATATTCCATATTAGACATAACTGATAATAGCCATAACTGATAATATGGGAAAAACTGATTCAGTAAGGTGGCAAGATCTGATCTCTTCAGTGAACCCTAGATGATATAAAACTAGATTTTCCTCACCAATTAAAATAATGCATTACAATCAATTTCTAACCATTTTAGGCCAGCTTATCTTCTTCTATTACCTCCTGCAGAAAAGCCTTACCAATCCAAATCTCTGCGAATTTCAAAACCTTCAGTTCATTAACTCACCAAGACTCACCAGTATTAGGGTTCACTCCTCCATGAACCCAAATGTAAATGCCTGACAGTCGAAACCTCAGTTGAATGAATACTCTCTACAGCACCGATGATGGTAACAAATGGCTGGAGGTAGTTACAGAAGAAAGGAAAATGCAGCTACAGCTTGGCTCTGTCCTCCTTCCAAAGGTGTCTCCTAGCCAGCCCGAAACCCCACCCTCTTCTCCTATTAAAGCTGAAACAGATGTGCTTCTCTACCCCTAGAGCCAAAGATAACCCTCAACAGATCAAACCGAACTGTCCATCAGTGAGTAGATCATACCATAGCTGCAGCTAGAAGGGCCAGAACTGGCCATAAGAAGGGGGCTTAGGTGGTGGAAGCCCCAGCCCTAGGGCCTGTTGAACACAAAAGTGTGGTGCTAAATGCAGCTGGCCCAACGGTGATTTACAATGACTGCCTACTGTTCGGAGAAGGGAGGAGAGGGGTTTTGCTAGTAAAGTACTAGGTAGCTTAAGGAGATAATATTCCCCCCCTGGTAGAGATGAGAGCCTTCTAGGACAGAAACACAAAGATGAAGAGGGAAAAAAACTGGAAATGGTACAGGGAAAAAACAAAGATTAACTGGATTGAAGACAGACCTTATAAGGGAAGGTTAAAGGAATTGGACTCATTTGGCATGAAGCTGAAAAAACTCATGATACCTTCCCTGCTTTCTTTTTCTTTTTTTTTTTTTACTTTCCCTGCTTTCAAGATCTTGTAGTATTCTAGTGTCTACAAGTGTACAGGTATATGCAAAAAAGCATTTAATATTTATTGACTGATTGGCAAAGGGAAACTGAAAATTCTCACTCAGCCTCATGGGGAAGGAGAAAAGCAGAT
>PITA01009854.1:33825-75197 GCA_004023965.1 Spilogale gracilis
AATTCCTGACTTACTCCTGTGTGTGTGTGTGTGTGTGTGTGTGTGTGTACATGTGTGCCCCAGAACACGGTTCCTAGTACATAATGGGTGCAAAATAATTGAACGAAGCCACCAAATACTTATTGTTCTCTCCCTGCGTGCCTAGCACTGGGGACAGAACAGTGAACAAGACAAACATTCCTGCCCTTGTGGAGCTTTCATTCTATGGGGGGGAGAGACAACACGCAAGCGAACCGTGACGTACTGGAGGGAAATACAAAGATGGAAGGAGGCTAGGAAGTGCTGGGGATGAGTTGGGGAGGAGGTGGCACTGTTAACCAGGATGGTCTGGGAAGCCTGTGAGGAAACCAAACATAGCAAAGAACCAAAGGAGGCAAACCATGGATCACCTGGGAGTGGGGGAGCCTTAAGGCAAGGGAGCAGCAGCATGTGGAAAACTGAAGACAGGATCATGATGTATAAGAGGCAATCCGGCTGCTTGGAGCCTTGTAGGCCATGGTGACAGCTTCAGCTTCTATTGGGGTGCCATGGGGAAACACCACAGAAGTGTGAGCAAGGAAGAATGATGGGAGCGCAGCCCAGATTTTCAGAGGAACCTTTTGGCTGCTGTGTTGATAATACATCTAGGGGTAAAAAGCAGGGAGCAGGGAAACTGCTTTGGAGGTTGCTGCAAAGCTCCAGGGGACAGGTGATAGTGGCTTGGCATAAATAAGTATCACTGTAGGTTGTAGTCAGGTTTTGGGTTCAAACAGGAAAGTGGAGTTGACAGAATTTGCTAATGGATAATACTCAAGGTGTGAGAATAAAAGAAGGTAATCCGAAGAGTTTGGGCCTGAGGAACTAAAAAGATAAATGAACTAACAAAAAGGCCATCATATAAACCTCCCTCCTTTTGGGTCCTACTAGAGGCAGTGGAATAGGGGAAATGACTCCTTGGCCACTGTCACTGTGTGTTGTCCCTAACCCCCACCCCTGGGGATGATGGTCACCTGGCAGAGATCCTATCCCTTGCTCCAAATCTTACTACCAGGGCGTCCTCTCCAGATCTAGCCTCTCACCCCCAACTTTGCCTCATGCACTCTCAGGCCCAGGAATCCTCCCTAGGTGGATGGGCACATGGTTTCACATGCTCTCTGCTCCTGGAGCTCCTCACCAGTACTGAACAGGTCCAGGACAGCTCAATGGAGCTCCTGATAAAGCAGAAGCCCACATTCTTAGCACACACACAACTGCTAGAGTTTCCTCCCCACACTTTGTGCTACTTGAGGAGGCAATAATGGCAGGAGGTCGTACAGAGTTGGGGATGGACGTAGGAGAGAACAGGAGATAACGGTAAGTCAAGAGAGACTGAGGGTCTACACTCCAAAACCACTCTCACTCAGGCTGTGCCTGCCCCCAGCCATTCTAGAGCGTCTCCTGATCAAATGAAGGCCTCCCAGCCCCATGCTACCCCTGCTGCCACCACTAATACTGCTATATCACCCATCTAGAGCTACTCCTCTCCTCTACCTCCTCACCTTCCAAAGACCAAAAGGATACTTTGCATTTTTGTGAGATTCATCTTTAAAAACGTACTGTTTGGAAATAAAAAATAATAAAAATAATAAAAACATACTGTTTGGGCTTCTTATAGACCCATACAAGCTCTATCCTGAATATTCAGCCTGAGACAGACAATTCATACAGAAATCAAAATGGGGCAAAGGTAGGAAAGTGCCTCTTACTATTTTCTAGGCCAGTGACTATGAGAGTGGTAAAGTTGCTGACTGCTCACAACATGACTAATGTATACTGGCTGAAGAAAGAAGTACATACAACAAGACAATATCCCTACCCTCAAGAAGCTTACAATCCAGTCAGGGAAAAACTAACATACATACCTCAGCAAACAAGCAAACATATCCTAAAACCGTATGGCCAGGCTATCAGGGTTAGGATGGTTATGATTCAGGAATACTGGGAAGAGAAGGTAGAGACAGGATTAGTAGCAGGACTTAGCAGAACACATGCAGGAGACTGGATGGAGGGTGAGAATTTCCCTATGAGCTTTCAAAGCCACATAAGAGAGGAGCCATATGATGGGAGCCATATGAGAAGCAGCCAGGCCTCAAAGCAGAATGGCCTGGCCACAGCCACAGAGTGGTAAGAAGTGAGACAGAACTTCAGCCAAGCAATGTCCAGGAGCCCACACAATTACTTGGGCACCGAATAGAAGGGAACCGGATCGGAGCTATGGCAGTGGAACTGAAATTTTTTTAAAAGGGAAGGTCATTTGACAAATACTGAGAACGAATTATGCAGATGTAGTTTTAGGTGCTGGAGATAAGCAGTTTCCAAAGACATTCTGAAGAAAGAAATAAAAAAAGCAGATTAGATATAGAGGTTATACAAACCAACTGTTGTCTTCATTTATCATTTGCATCCTGTTCAAAAGCGGGAAGGGTGACAAATACGTCTATACTCCAGTCACCACTGCCTTAACTTTACCTACAACTGTCCTAAACACAGAATGTTTTTATTTTTTAAAGATTTTATTTGTTTTATTTATTGTCAGAGAGAGAGAGAGAGAGAGAGTGAGAGAAAGAGAGAGAGCACGCACGCACAAGCAGGGGGAGCCACAAGCAGGGGGAGCGGCAAGCAGAGGGAGACGTAGGCTCCCCGCTGAGCAAGGAGCCCAATGCAAGACTTGATCCCATCACCCTGGGGTCATGACCTGAGCCAAAGGCAGAGACTTAAGCAACTGAGCCACCCAGGCGTTCCCTAAACACAGAAAGTTTAAAGGAAGACTCCATTAGTCTTCTATGCATGAGACAGAATGATGGTCATCTCCACTCTTTCACAGTTATTACTCTTTTCTGCTCCATTTTACTTAAATATGGAGGAAAAGATCTGAAAATTCCTATTTCCCAAACAGTAAAACACAACAGTTGTTAACATATGATGGGCCTACTTTCCCATCCTATCTTCTATCTTCTCTCTGTGGAAACCCGAGGAGATAAGGACAATAGGCTGGAGCTTGAAGGGTACCTCTGACTCCACCAGCACTAAGGAAAACTTTTCATTCACCTGAGCTCCCTCCCTGCCCCTTGAACCTCAGGAGTTCCCACAAACTTGACAAGTTGCACTCTACTCAAGACATGGCCACATGCACTGAAGGGGCCACAAGTCTCTTCTGACATCTCCCATCCCATCCTAACCCACACCCAAATAAAATGCCACACACTCAACTATCAGCCTTTCAAGATAAGATGCTCCTAGGTTCAGACAAGTAGCCTCTTCACCCACTAAGTAACTAGCTGAGGGTCAAATATCTAGAAGGTTCTATGGACCTTTTTTTTTTTTAAAGTAGGCTCCATACCCAGCGTGAACCCCAAGGTGGGGCTTGAATTCACCACCCAGAGATCAAGACCTGAGCTGAGATCAAGAGTTAGAACATCAACAATGGTTGGGGAGCCACACAGGCACCCCAGTCCTAGGGGTATTTTAAAGACACTGTCCCCATCTTTACTGCATTTATAATACATGGTAAATCTGAGCCCCTCATAAGATTTTTTTAAATGCAATGGCAATTACAACCAGGATAGTAATAGAGACTTTCTTCTAGTCTTCCCCCAAAGCAGACAGAGATCTGTCTGCTTTCTAACCCCAATCTATAGGACATAAATGAAATTAATTCAAAATGGTATTACTGGAGTTGGAATTCTATGTTCTAACAAGAATGAAGAAAAGAGGCAGTCATTACCCCCCAAAAATCAGCCTCTCCCCCTCAGAGCCAGTACAAATCCAAGAAAGGCAAAGCTGGAGGCAAAGCTTGTTGCTATCATTCTGTCACTCTGTGTTCTTCAGCACCCAGCACTCCCTCCAAAAGGCTGTCCTCCCATCATATCCTTCTGATTGCATTTTTATCTTGCACAGTTGAGGCCAAGTATACACAGCCCAGTCTTTTGGCCCTTTACAAAGTAACTGCTAATCAAGGGCATCGTTCCATGTAAGAGACCACTGCCAATGCCAGAGGTTCCCAAATGATAAGTCTTCACTTTTGTTTGATCATCTGCCCATATGGCTAATGTGTGCATTTGGGTTTTGTTCACCAGCTCAGTCCATGGCACATATCCATGCATTTTACCAATATAATGGGGGGGGGGTGTCAAAGGAATCAGCTCATAAGGTTCTGACCCTACATGAGATTAAAGTCTTAAAACCAAACTCATGCACCTCTGCCAGCTGTCACCCACCTCAACACTGTCATAATCTTCCCTAGAATCCTACAGACAACAAGGTTCTGTGGGTAGGGAATTTAGTCCACAAATAAACTATCCCTTTAAAGATCTGTAGCAATTTAAAAGCAGCTGGTTTCTGGTATGAACCAGTCCTCAGAAAACAACTCTCACTTCATCTACAAAGGACAAGGTCCAAAAATGTGAGTTTTAGGTATTAAAAAAAAAAAAGGCGGGGGGAAGAATTGCTCCACACAGATATAGTCAAGACTCAGACACAATTGCTGGTTCAAGAACAAGGGGTTGGGGTCTTTTAGAAGCGGCAGCCAGAATGCACTGGCCTTGGCTGCTGAACGTAACTGCATTGCTAAAGCTCAACGTGCTAGTCTAGGTCTGAGACAGAGGGAGGGGAAATATTCTCACGCAGAAACACTGCGGCTCAAAGGTCACAAAGCAGGCCCTGAACTCCCCATGGGAGCCTCAGTGCCACTCAGTCCCAGGATAGATCCAGCAGGGCTGGCCTTATCCCATGCAGGCAGTGGCCTCTCACTCACAGAGGTAGAAGACCTCTGACAGACAGAGAACTGCGTGGCCAAAGCAAATCCAGGCATTCTCCTCTCTTCTTTCCCTTCTCCCCTTTTTTTATTTGAAAAAGAAGGGAAATATTTCTATGTCTGAGTAACAGCTGTGATTGCAACTTTGCAAGTTGTAACTTTTTAAAGAATTTCAGTAATACCTGGAATCTCCAAAAGATCCTAAAATTGAGGGAAGATGGGTATAATTTTAGTGTTTAAGAGAAGCACTAGGGATACCTGGGTGGCTCAGTCAGTGAAGCATCTGCCTTCGGCTCAGGTCATGATCACAGGGTCCTGGGATTGAGCCCTGCCATCGGGCTCCCTGCTCAGCAGGGAGCCGGCTTCTCTCTCTCCCCCTCTGCTCTTCCCCTGCTCGCGCTCTTTTTCCCCCTCTTTCTTTCTCTCATGTATGCCCCCTCTCTCTCAAATAAACAAAAATATTTTTTAAAAAAAGAAACACTGAAGACACATCATTTCTCCAGTTTAATTAGAAGTAGTTTCTTATTATATATTTTAGAGGCTTTGCTCTTTGGCTTCCTGCCTTAAAGAAAGCACCTACTCCACACAAACTACTGTAGTGATAGTGGTGATGATGATGCTGATACCGACAGCAGCTATACTTTATTAATCACATTAGCACACGCCAGCATTGTGTAAGAGCTCTCTACTATCCCCTGATCTCTTTCCTCATTTAATTCTCATTGTGAACAGCCTGATTTCATAGAAAACAAAAGGAAGATTGTGAACAGCCTGATTTCATAGAAAACAAAAGGAAGACCCAGAGAGGTTCAGTAATTTTCCCAGAGTCACACAGTAAGCTGATATAGATGATACTTAATCCCAGAAAGTCTGGAACCACTAGACTATTAAATAGCCTCTGTATTTAATTTGTTAGCCTCTTGATCCTGGAACAACTCTTAGTTGTCACTATTATCTGCAAATCACAGATGGAGGGGAAAAAAAGGTTAGGTAATTTGTCTAGCCAGTAAGCTACTGCTCAGCAGTCAAATCCAGGTCTCTGGCCTCCACATTCAGTATTTTTTTCACTTTCCCACACTCTGGGACAGTTTAATCAGCCAGCATGGGACCTCTTTACAGATGGCTATTCCTGGGACCAGAGGAGGTAACCCTAGGTCCCAGGGGCACATAGGGAAGGAAGATTTAAAAAGGAGAACTAGACGAGAGAGTGAAGGCAACAACTGTACCATGAGCAATCTGCCATCTGCTTCCAACCTTGAGGCTCTAAAACAGAAAATTCACCCTGTCATAGCCTGCTCAAAAATCAATAGATTTGCTGGCTCTAGTCACCCAAATTTCTTCTCCCACTTTCCCTGAGATACTCTGCCTTCCAGTTTGGCCAGTCCCATCCCCATCCCTGCTCCCACTGCCCCTAAGCACATCTTCCTCAGGCCTTGGCTCATGGTCGTCCCGCACCCGAATTCTACTATATTTAGACCCCAGCAGAAGACTGGCCCCTCTATGCAGCCCCTCAGCTCCTCCGGTTCTGCCTGCGTCCCTCCGCCTGAGCTCTTTCATAGTTCTAGACAATTTAATACTTACTCATAACCAAACAATATAGCTTGCCATTGTTTCTGCTCCCCAGTGGAAAATTCCTTAGAGGAACAACCATGCTGGATCCTCGGGAGGTGCAGATGCTAGAAGGCCTCCAAGTACAGGCTTGGGACTCTGAGAGATTGGATCCGGACTGCCGCCCCCTCAGCTGCCCAATTCTCACATAAGCCACTTGTAAAATGCAGATAGAAACAGTACCTACGTAACAGGGTATTTCTACAAAGAAAATGAGAGAATGCATTTCTAAGGTATTTTCCATGATGCCTGACGAAATGCTCCACAGATAATTATGTAAATGATAATGCATCTGCCCACAGCCTAGCCAAATGCCTGCTGAATGTGCAGCTGGAGCTCAACATGTAGTTGCAATGCAGTGATGGGACGTTATTAGAGCTTAGGAATTATTTATAAAAACTGGACAAGAAGAGGGGCACCTGGGTGGCTCAGTTGGTTAAGCAACTGCCTTCGGTTCAGGTCATGATCCCGGAGACCCGAGATTGAGCTCCACATCGGGCTCCCTGCTCGGCAGGAAGTCTGCTTCTCCCTCTCTCACTCCCCCTGCTTGTATTCCCTCTCTTGCTGTGTTTCTGTCAAATAAATAAATAAAATATTTAAAAAAAAAAGAAAAAACTGGACAAGAAGAGAAGCAAGAGGGAGCTCAAGAAAATAAAATATTACAGTGTGACAGGAAGTGAAATGGGGAAAAGAAGATCTCAAGATTAAATCAAACCTGGATATATTTCCTGGGCACTGACTATGGGCAAGTGCTCCAAGGGCCTATATTCATGGGGCTTATAATCTAGCTAAGCAGTTAAGGTTGCCTTAATAAGTAACCCACATAAAATAACCAAAATTATAAAAAAGTACATACATGCTAAATGGATAGGATAGCCAGCAGTTCCCAATTTGGGGGAGGGGGGACTCCTTTTTACCATCAACTATTTTGTTATAGTTGTTATGATACAGGCTACTCTTTATAACCTTGTAATTGAAAAAAAAAAAAAAGCCTAACAATACAAAAAACCTACCATGAAAAACCTACCATGAAGTCAACATTTTCCAATGAATTTATATGCTATTAATCATAACAGCATCTACACATTGCAAAAAAAGCAGAAAGTGTATGTTTGAGAGGTCACTAACTCAAACTCAAGCCATAAACACACACTGGCACGGGAGTTCAGAAGCAAGGCAGAGATTGGACTACAAACTTCTAATGGATTCAATTCAATAAACATACAACTAAATTATAATAAACATTTAACTATAATAATAAAAAACAGTGCTTGTAAAAATAGGTAAGTAGATCCAACCAAGTTTCACAGAAGGAAAGACAGATCTGAGGAGATCCTGAAGGATCAGTAAGATGGGTAGAGAGTAGGGGAAAGGAAGGAACATGAGAAAATTAGCATGATGAACAAAGGAGAGATACAGCAGCAAATCCAAGTACTGAAGCTTGCCTCTCTGGGAACAGAGGTGGGGTGAAAGAGAGGAAAGGATAGTAACCATGGCACAAAGATTAGACTCTTAATACTGAAGAGACACAGCTTCTCAAAAGATGAGTCATACAGACGTTAGCGGCTACTGTGTGGAAAGAGCACAGGCTCTAGAATCTGATAGATCTGGACTTGAATCTGGGATCCTACAGTTGCTACACCCTTGGATAGTCAAGGCTTCCTAAGCCTACATTTCCCAGCTGTGAAACAGAGGGCCCAGTACTATTTAACTCCTAGGATATAATGACTTCGAGGTGAGGTTCAAAACAGGCAACCACTTTGAAGTACATAGGACATGTCCAACACAGAGCAGAGAACTCAATGATCACCATGACCACTCAAAACCCACAAGGTAGTCTTAAAGGTAAGGCCAGTTCCATGCTGCTCTACCATTTCTCAAATAGATTTGACCACAAAACAGATTTACATTAAAACTTACAAAAGAATACTAAAGGAGCTCAAGAGGTATTAGGGGCACTTAGATTAGCATGAGACAACAAATTTAAGAAGTGCATAATGATCTAAACTACGAATTCAATAACATTTTTGGATAAAGTTATATTCTATTAATCACAAATCTTAAGGTCTCATAGATAAATTAACTGTTGCAGAAAATAATCAGTTTCTAAAACTTTATAAATAAAATCCTCACCCCTACAAAAAAAGTAAGTAAAATTCAATCATCTTACTAAGAAATGTTTTCATTTTCTCTAGAACACTTCTTAACAGTCTATGGAACATAGTTTAGGATGCACTGCATTCAAAGTTGAGGTAGGGTGCTGAAGATAAAAAACAGAAACAGTGGGGGTGCCTGGGTGGCTCAGTTGGTTAAGCGACTGCCTTCGGCTCAGGTCATGATCCCGGAGACCCAGGATCAAGTCCCACATCGGGCTCCCTGCTTGGCGGGAGGCTTGCTTCTCCCTCTCTCACTCCCCCTGCTTGTGTTCCCTCTCTGGCTGTGTTTCTCTCTGTCAAATAAATAAAATCTTAAAAAAAACAAAAAAACAAAACAGAAACAGTGAAAACACAATGAATAAAGCCTTCTCCTACATTGTTGTGAATCCTGCTAAATTATATGGTACCTCTTCCCACTACCTCCAACTTAAGAACTGTTAAAGCACCTACTAAGTGCCAGGAACATAACAGGCATTAGGCAACAAGACTTCATAAGAGAGAGGAGGGGACACAGGAAGAGGCAATGAGGAGAAAGCAATCAGATCCTGCTTCTGAATTTGGATTTTTTTTTTTAAAAAAATACATGTATGGGGTGTGTCAGCGGGGGGCGGGGGCGCACCTGAGTGGCTCAGTCAGTTAAGCATCCAACTCTTAATCTCAGCTCCGATCTTGATCTCAGGGTAATGAGTTCAGGCTACTCACTGGGCTTTGAGCTAGCATGGGGCCTACATTAAAACATACATATATATATATATATATATATATATATATATATATATCTGAAATAAAAAAAATTCATCTACGAGAGGGTGCCTGGCTGGCCCAGTCGGTGGAGCGAATGACTCTTGATCTCGGGGTCATGAGTTCAAGCCCCATGTTGGGTGTAAAGATTACTTAAAAAAAAAATAAATAAATATGTATGTATGATTTTACTGTAATCTGATGCTTTTTAAGAAGTGAAAACTAGGGGGTTGCCTGGGTGGCTCAGTTGGTTAAGCGACTGCCTTTGGCTCAGGTCATGATCCCAGAGACCCGGGATCGAGTCCCACATCGGGCTCCCTGCTCGGCGGGAAGCCTGCTTCTCCCTCTCTCAGTCCTGCTTGTGTTCCCCTCTCTGGCTGTGTTTCTCTCTGTCAAATAAATAAAATCTTAAAAAAAAAAAAAAAAAAAGAAGTGAAAACTAGGGCACCTGGGTGGCTCAGTCATTAAGTGTCTGCCTCAGCTCAGGTCATGATCCCAGGGTCCTGGGACTGAGCCCCATATCGGGCTCTCTGCTCAGCGGGAAGCCTCCTTCTCCCTCTCCCACTCCCTTCCTTGTGTTCCTTCTCTCACTGTGTCTCTCTTTGTCAAATAATAAATAAAATATTTTTAAAAAATGAAAACTAAAGCTTAAAAACAAATAAGATAATCTGCTACTGCAATAAAAGGGACACAGTACGAACTGCAGAAGCTTCTTTATCGGCCTCCCAGAAGGAGCCCTGCCCAGTGGGGACTGGAGTGGAGAATAGAGACGATTGAGGTGTGGGCCCCATGGTTGGTTAATTGCCTACTGAAGGATGGACTGAATGGTTTAGAACTAGGTACCCACTCCCAACTTATATTCGACAACCCAAGAGGGACTACTGAAGGAGAACCAGTACCCCCCTCTTCTTGCCTGGCTGAGAAAAGTAGGTGTCAGAGGCAGCTGAAAATGGCATGCAGGACTGAAGGTGCACAGAGGCAGAGACAGCCATCCAGAGGAACCAAAGGCTCTGTGTCCAAGTGTTCACTCAGACTGCTGCCACTCCTCAAACTTAGGACAGTCGCTTAGAGTGTTTATCCACAGTCTGTGCCACCATGCCAGGAGGGGGGTTGGGAAAGATGATCCAGTTACTTTCCGTATGTTAATCCTGGCAGCCTAAGCAGCAGCAGAAGGCAAACCCAGGGCAGAGAAGTAGACCAAAGGAAAGTCTGATTAATAATTATACTATGAGTTTACAGAGCACTTCTTTCTTTCTTGATGAACTTGAAGCGCTTTGGAGGCATTACTTCACTAGACCCTTCAGGTTCTTTATGTAAACATTTTCACAGACAAGTCATAGACAGAATCCGGTACATGGGAAAGTAAAGATGTTAAATCCAACCTAACAGATTAGAAAAAGCACACATACCCACACCGATTTGCCCCAGTTAAGTCTGAAAAAGGGGGATGAGCAGCGCCTTCTTATAGCTGTTCTGGTGAGTAGCAAAAGCTGCTTCTCAAATACAGTCCGAGAGCTTAGAAAAAAGTGAATATCCCAAAGGTCCCCCCCCAAAAGTGTCTAGAATTCCAAAGAATAGAGAATAGAATAGTCCTGTCTCACCCTCCTCATAGTATCGAACTGAAAGAGAGCCAGAGTTGCCTTAAATCGTTTCTTAGACAAGTCAAAAAAGGAGGGGGAGACAATGAGACAAAAAGAGAAGGAAAGAAAAAAAGCAAATATATTTTACCAGGATCAAAGAAATTTCCATTTTTATCTCAAAAGAGGGATACTGGGTGGGTCTGTAAGGCCTGTTTATTGCAGACCAATCAAAGCTGGAAATCACAGGATAAATCATCACTCATTTTTTTCCTTTCTTATCCCTTAAAAAAAAAGTACATCTCTATAAGAATACCCAATCATTTAAGCATTTCCTGTGAGACTATTACATAGCAGGCACCGTACTGGGTCTGAGTACAGTATGTGAACAAAATGCTACGTCTCCTATGTGCCAGAAATGGAAGATATAACCATCAGTAGAGAAGTGTACAGTGGTAGATATAACCATCAGTAGAGAAGTGTCAACATAAATTCACACAAGTTTATACTTATGTACTGCAAAAAAGTCTGTAGTGGAAAAGAATAGCAGAGTGTAAGAGAGAATAACAGAAGGGACCTCCTTGGCTGAGGCAATCAGGAAGACCTTGGTAATGAAGTATTATCCTGCCTGAGCCCAGAAGGATGGCAATAAGTGAAGGTAGGAGCTTTCTCCAGGAGCAGAAGGAAGCATATGTACCCAGGCTGTCAGTGACAACAGTAATGGGCCTTACACGAACCAAGGCCAGTGGGCTTAGAGTTCATTGGGAGAGGAAGAAGAGGTTGGCAGGGCAAATGCCCCAGCTGGCCATACCATGCAAGGCCAGGCTGGGCATCTTGAGGACTCTGGATGTAAAGACCTTGTTTTTTTCCCTTTGTCCTTCAGAGCCACCAGCCCAATGCCTTCCTCATGGCAGACACTAAGGAAATATGTGCTTAATTCAGCAAATCAAATATAAACCAATGACCACTTAACAAGCAATGCAATGACTTAAAATCTTGGCCCTTAAGAATCTTATAATCTAGTTTATAGAAAAAAGAAATCCGGGGCACCTGGGTGGCTCAGTCATTAAGCCTCTGCCTTCTGCTCAGGTCATGATCCTGGAGTCCCAGGATCGAGCCCTGCATTGGGCTTCCTAATCCACGAGAAGCCTGCTCTCCCTCTCTCACTCCCCCTGCTTGTGTTCTCTCTCTAGCTGTGTTTCTCTCTGTCAAATAAATAAATATTTTTTTAAAAAAGAAAACAGACCACCACTGCATCCCAAATGACAAATGTTCTTGAGATAAGAAAAATATCCTAAGGCAATATTTGATTAAATGCCAAATGAAACATTCAAGTCACATACAGTTCGCAGGAAGGGGAATAATTGTAGGCTACTGTGACAACAGGTTTCCCAGACTCCAAGTAGAAACTGAAGTGGGGGGAGTATTTAACTAAGCCACCTGCAGAGGATCCTCAAGGCATGGGAAACAGTGTAAATGGAGGTGCAGAAGAAGAAATGAGCAAGGTCTGTTTGGGAGAAATAAGCACACGGGGACAGCTGAGCCCACCTAAAACATACAGCAGTCCCCTGCACAGGCTGCTCCAGGCCTGCTCACCCCAACCTCAGGGCCTTGCTTGGAGACAAGAGGAGGATTCCCACAGGCCAGAGCCCTGGGCTGCTCTCCTCCCTGCATACTCTGAGGGCGCAGGAAAAGGAAAGTGAGTGAAACTGTCTGCCCCAAGGGAAGGAGAGGCAGAAAGCTATGGATCCCATTCACTAGGATAAAAAAAATTAAATGTCAAGAAAGGCAAGAAGGAGGAAAAAATCCAAGTTGTTGTAGTATTATGCAACTGAAATTCCATGCATAAGCCGGGAAACTCAAAGGTCACAGTTCCCACAGCAACTGTAACCTGAACCACCAGCGCATGTAGTCTTTGGCACTGCCAGGCCCAGAGCAACCTACCATGCTGGGCAGCCCACACACTGCCAGCACATACCTGCAGCTCAGCCGCCCTGTGGCCCCGCCCCTCAGCACCAGGGAGGTGGGGCCTGCATTCTGCTCACAGTTCACCTGAGCAGCCCACATCAAGCTGAGCTGGGCCCTGGGACTTTCTCTGTAGTCTCAGATTCTTTTGGGCAGAGCTTCGCCCTGACTCCATGCCTACTTAACTGTGGGTCTTTAATCCTAACTCTTCTGTGTGTTGTGTTATTTTAAAAGGAAAGGAAGTATATGCAGGTGGCAGGGAGCAGGTGCTACTACCTTCTTCTCTTGCATGTTGTGGCCTCCCAACACTTGCAAAGCCTCACTTTATGGGAAACGGGGCAGGGCATGGGGGAGGAGATGGGGAGGGCAAGAGAATGTTGGGTTTCAAAGGACATCTATCAGAAAAGTGAAAAGACAACTCAGAGAATGGGAGAAGATTTCTGCAAATCACATCTGATAAGAGACTTATTTCTAGGGAATATATAACTGAGCCTATGTTCTTCCCAAGAGAGGACAGAACACAGGTAGGGTCATCCAGACCCTGCACTCATCCTGAAGCCCATATGTTGTGACCATGGAGGGTGGGGCAAGAACTCCCTTCCACATTCATCCCCTGGCAGGTAGGGCTGTGGGTGCAAGGAAGACCAACAGGTGCCTGGCTTAGAAATGGATAACCATGGGCCTTTTTAAAAGACAGATCACTTGGTGGTGCCTGGGTGGCTCAACTGGTTGAGCAACTGCCTTCAGCTCAGGTCATGATCCTGGAGACCTGGGATCGAGCCCCACGTCGGGCTCCCTGCTTGGCGGGAAGCCTGCTTCTCCCTCTCTCACTCCCCCTGCTTGTGTTCCTTCTCTGGCTGTGTTTCTCTCTGTCAAATAAATAAAATCTTAAAAAAAAAAAAAAAAAGATCACTTGAAGTCCTCTCCTCACTGTTCAATTATCACAACAGAAAAGACTCACCTAAAAAAAGGTTATATCCTGGAACTCTTACTTCCCTCTAGGCCATGGCTTATGTGCGTAACTGAAATTACAGGCCCACAGAAAAGAAAGACTCTCCTGTTACTTTGGCTGCCAAGGTGAACAGAGATAAGGGAAGCAATACAGTAGTCGAGAGAAAGCCCAGCTCCTGAGAGCTGTGTGACCAAGACTGGGGGCTCCACACTGAGCAGCTGTCAGACCATGCGCGTGTCCCTCAACAATGCTGATCAACTACCCTTCAGGACCGCCATGAGAACTAACAGAGGAAGCGTAAGTAAGAGTCTACACTACAGGGCCTAACAGACAGGAGGTGCTTAATAAACAGGAACCATGGAGATTGTTATTTCTTTTCACACTTCATGTTTTACCAAAAACACTGCTACCCAACCTGATTGCCCACTTCATTTATAAAAGCTGGGTCCAAATTAAGGTTTTGGTCATTTCACAGCGACAGCAATGACAAATAATAACAGCTAGCATTTAATGTGTGCTTACTATGCGAGGAGCACTGTTTTGTATGCTGTTCTTTGAATTTCCAAAGGATTTTATTTAATTCTCCAAAATTCCACGATATAGGTACCAAATTACATATTTTATAGGTGAAGAGATAGAAATTTAGTAATGTACTCAAGGTCACATAGTTATAAGTAGTAAAGATGGAACTTAACACAGGCAATCCAACTTTATAGAGTCCTCATACTTAACCACATTATGTCCATCTTCAAAGTATCTATCCCATCAAAAATAAAGTACACAAAGAGGCCAAAGTGTCACAGGTTCCAAAAACATTCCAAGAGTGACTTCTCTGAAAGAACTGTCAGACTCAGGTTGATCTTGTGACCACAAAACCATATGTCATGGTTCTATGAAAGACAAAGCCCAGAGCAATCTAAGATGGCATCATCACCCACTAGCATCCACTTGATCCCAGGCAGCCCAGTTCAAAGTGGGAATATGGGACCATGCTTCATTTCAAAAGTGCACTTGCTAAAGGCACCCAAGCATTTTGATACCTCAGGGTAACAAGAAGTGAACATTCCTAGAAGCCTAGGAATCTTTAAATTGCCTTACAGCTTACTTGATTCACTTCCTATTTCATAAATTCCTACTACTTTCTTGCAGCTGGAAAGACAACTTCTCATCTTCTCCACTTTTCCTGATAATTAATCAGGTTTCCTTTCCCTCTCACATTTTCGTTATGTTCCACACACTCCCAGCCCCCAACTGCACGATTTATACCTACTTGTTCAGATTACATGCAAAGGGAAAAACTTCACATAATCATTTATCTCAACTTAGAAATGGAAATATCTGATAAAGGAGAGCTAAAGGGATACAGAACAAACGAGGCTCTGAAATACCACATTTGCAAATAATCCCAAGTATGTCCCGTAAAGGGACCCCAGCATTCCTACCTACTAGTAGGAATGTGATCTTGGACAAGAAACAGCACCCGCTGCATGCCCCCTGAGCTTGTTCCCTCATTGACGGGAAACAGTATTTATCATCCCAGACGTGCTAGGTGGCTCAGAGGAGGTAACAAAACAGGCAACAGAACAAACATTATTATGTAAGTAAAATGCTTGTTTTTAGTCCTGTCTGAACAATATAAGGAAAAGGTAGACCACTAATACATTTTGTAGGGATCCAGGTAGAAGACAGTTTATTTCACTTGGGTAACTTATCTACATAACCCACATGGACTTCTTGTTATTAAATTCCTTGCCTTGGGGTGCCTGGATGGCTCAGTTGGTTAAGCGACTGCCTTCGGCTCAGGTCATGATCCCGGAGACCCGGGATAGAACCCCACATCAGGCTCCCTGCTCGGCGGGAAGCCTGCTTCTCCCTCTCTCACTCCCCCTGCTTGTGTTCCCTCTCTGGCTGTGTTTCTCTCTGTCAAATAAATAAAATATTAAAAATAATAATAATAATAAATTCCTTGCCTTGTAGAGTAAATACAGCTGAAAATCTTGTTAGATAACACAAAGGAGTTAAGAGTACAATAGGAAGTGACACTGCTCCATTTTCCTGGCCTGTGTTTAAATACAACCTCAGTACCCTTGTGTGTCCAACATCCAACTATTCCCAGAAGCCTGGCCCCAATTGGTTCAGTAGTCATCAGCCTATGGTTGTATTTTTACCAGCAATATGGTGACTAAAATGCTCTAAAGAGTCTATATGTCTTAATCTTTGCTTTCAGAGGATTTTAAGTTTCTAAAAGCACCTGGGTGGCTCAGTTAGAAACTCAGCAAGTTTCTAAAAGCAACTGGGTGGTTAAGTGGCCAACTCTTGACTTCAGCTTGGTCCTTAATATCAGGGTTGTGAGGTGGAGCCCCATGAGCACCACACCTGCTTGGGATTCTCTCTCTCCCTCTCCTTCTGCCCCCTACTTACCCCCAGCTCATGAACATGCGCTCGCATGCTCGCACTCTCTCTCCTGCTCTCTCTCTCAAATAAATAATTTATTTTAAAGGTAAATAAATAAAAGCTAAAACAAACTCACCAACATAAGAAGTTGCAAGTATTAAAGGTTACTAGACTGGCTGTAAACTATTCAACTCTAGAGACTTGTTAAATATAATAAATATCTGGTGTGCCTGGGTGGCTCAGTTGTTAAGCATCTGCTTTTGGCTTAGGTCATGACCCCGGAGTCCCAGGATCGTGCCTGGCATCAGGCTCCCTGCTTGGCAGGAAGCCTGTTTCTCTCTTATTCCCCCTGCTTGTGTTCCCTCTCCAGCCCTCTCTAGCTGTGTTTCTCTCTGTCAAGTAAATAAATAAGATATTAAATATATACATATATTCTGAAAGCACAGAAATCTGTCGTGTGAATCTGGGGTTACTCAAGAACTGAGAGAAAATTTGACTCATTGAAATTAACTAAACTTTTATGCTCCAAAGCCAAAAGGATACCATCAAGAAACTGAAAAGACAACCCACAGAATGGGGTAAAATATTTGCAAATCATATATCTGATAAGGAACTTTATCTAGAATATATAAAGAACTCTTACAACTCAATAATGAAAAGTAACCTAGGGGCACCTGGGTGGCTCAGTTGGTTGAGTGACTGCCTTCAGCTCAGGTCACGATCCCGGAGACCCCGGATTGAGCCCCACATCGGGCTCCCCGCTCAGCGGGAGGCCTGCTTTCTCCCTCTCCCACTCCCTCTGCTTGTGTTCCCTCTCTTGCTGCGTTTCTCTCTGTCAAATAAATAAAATCTTAAAAAAAAAAAAGTAATCTAAATTTTTAAATGGGCAAAGGATTTGAATAGATGTTTCTCCAAAGAAGATATACATGAAAAGATGTTCAACATCACTAACCACTTCGGAAATGCAAATCAAAACCACAATGAAACACGGCTTCACATCCACTAGGATGGCTACAGTCAAAAAGACAGATATTAGCAAGTGGTGATGAGATGTGGAGAGACTGGAACCCTCATACATTTCTGGTGGGAATGCAAACTAGTGCAGCTACTTTTGCAAATAGGTAGGCACTTCCTCAAAATGTTTAACACAGAGTTACCATCTGATCTAGCAATTTCACTCCAAGGTACATAAATAAACAAGAGAAATGAAAATATATGTCCACACAAAAACTTGTACATGAACATCCAGAGAAACATTACTCAAAGTAGCCCAAAGCAGAACTGTTGAATGGATAAATGGAGTATATCCATAAAATGGAACATTTGGCCATAAAAAGGAATGAAGTTCTCATGCATGCTACAACCTGGATGAACTTTAAAACACTATGCTAAATGACAGAAGCTAGTCACAAAAGGCCACGTACTGTATGATTCCATTATAGGAAATATCCAGAATAACAGAGACAGAAAAGTTAAGTAGTAGCTGGGGCGCTGGAGAGAAGTAAAGAGTCAGTGCTATGGGTATATGGCCTCTTTTGGGAATGACAAAAATGTTCTAACATTGATTGGAGTTATGGTTGTAAACTCTCTTGATTACATTAAGAACCACTGAATTGTACAGTTTGAATGAATGAAATATATGATATGTGAATTACAAAATATAGCTGTTAAAGAAAAAACCCAACTGAGAGCAAGGGCTGGCACAAGGACCCGGCACACAGTAGCACTCAATAAATGTTGGTTAAATAAAGAAAATAGAAATGTTGAGTCTTTCACCAAAGATTTCATTAAAGGAAATTTACCACAGCATTCAGTGACTTCAGTGAGACAAGTACCAGCCTAAAGGAGACAGGAGCCCCCTATAGTAACAGCCCAGCACACCCTCTGACACACTAGGCTGATATTCTGTCTAAAGTTTCTTCTAAACCTGGATTCTAAGATGCTTTGCTGGTGAATTTAAAAAGCCAACAAATATTTCTGAAAGTACATAACGTGAGCTCCTGGGCAAGTGCTACAGGGAACGGGAAGAAGTCTGGGATGTGGTCCTTCTCTAACAGCCTGGTTAGAGGCAGAACTGGCCTTCATGAAATAAGCAGAAACTCCAGGGCAATGGATGATGAGGACAGATCAGGAAATAGAGACAGTAAAAGCCTTCAGTCAAAACCAGGATATTCGAGGGGCGCCTGGGTGGCTCAGTTGGTTAAGCAACTGCCTTCGGCTCAGGTCATGATCCTGGAGACCCGGGATCGAGTCCCACATCAGGCTCCCTGCTCGGCGGGAAGCCTGCTTCTCCCTCTCTCACTCCCCTTGCTTGTGTTCCCTCTCTGGCTGTGTTTCTCTCTATCAAATAAATAAAATCTTTAAAAAAAAAAAAAAAAGCAGGATATTCGGGGCGCCTGGGTGGCTCAGTTGGTTAAACGACTGCCTTCGGCTCAGGTCATGATCCCGGAGACCCAGGATCAAGCCCCACATCAGGCTCTCTGCTCAGCCAGAAGCTGGCTTCTCCCTCTCTCACTCCCCCTGCTTGTGTTCCCTCTCTGGCTGTGTTTCTGTCAAATAAATAAAATCTTTAAAAAAAAAAAAAAGCAGGATATTCTTCAGGTTCCTTGCTCGGCAGAAAGCCTGCTTCTCCCTCTCCCACTGCCCCTGCTTGTGTTTCCTCTCTCGCTGCCTCTGTGTCAAATAAATTTAAAAAATCTTTTAAAAAAATAATTAAAAAAAAAGCAAGATATTATTCTGGGGTCCCCCAAGTAAACTACTGAGAAATAACTATCATGCCTTGTCCATATTGCCTTCCCCATCCTACAGTCAGAATGAATTGCTTCCTCCACAGAATTTTGTTTAAAGCCACCTTATATTAGTTAATTACATGTGTTTCTGCTCACCTCCACCGTGTAATACATTCCTAGAAGGTAAGGACAGTGTTAACAATTTGTCTCCTTTTGAAAACCATTAGCACCAAGTCCTGCATACAGTAAGTGGATAACTCTATTTGTCAACTTTAAGTATTTACTTCACAAAAAATATTAAAATAAAATATATTATGACAATACAAATATTATTAATGCCTCTTTTATTTCTTAAACATTAGTTGGCCAAAGTGACATTGGCATCTCAGTTGCCAGAGCCTAAAAGCAAAATCCTTAGGTTGTTACCACGACTTTCACATGATCTACAGTGAGCACCCACACAACGTGGTCCACACCCATCTTTCTTTCCAGAACTGCCCCCTACTTCTTTCTTATCATTATGCTTCAGTCCAACAGCTTGTTGGCTCCTCAAGCCCACACCTAAACTGTTCACTCTGCCCCAGACCCTCATCCACTCTGCAGTCGCAGGCTGTCTGTACTTAACCTGTGCATCCTTTTCCCTGGGAGACCTTAACCATCTCCCCACTCCAGCCCAGATGAAGGTCTCTGTCCCCCACTTTCCCTGGACCCTGCACTAATCCTTCCTGCAGGCCCTTCACAGACTTAGGTATCTCTGTGACTATACTTGTTTGTCTCCCCCACTAAACTATGAACTCCATGAAGGCAATGTTTATTTAACTCACTAGGTGGGGTGCTGGTAAATGCTTAACTGCCTATTCTCCAAAATATGCTCATGTCTTTACAGGTCTATGTATGTGTACATATATTTACATTTATAATAAATTTTACTGATATAAAAATGTGTAGCATACAACAGTAATAAAATACATAGAATAGTGATAAATATATAATAATGTATATAGTAATAAAATATATAATACTCTACTGTAAATTCCACATAGCCAATTGATTCTTACAGAATACAGATTTTTGTCTAACTCGTATCTATAGCCAACTCACAGATTCAACTGATAAATAAGTGAATGTTGATATTTTCATTTACTTTAAGAAGTAAAATAAGGGGCACCTGGGTGGCTCACTTGGTTAAGCGACTGCCTTGGGCTCAGGTCATGATCCCGGAGATCCGGGATCGAGCCCAGCATCGGGCTCCCTGCTCGGCGGGAAGCCTGCTTCTTTCTCCCTCTCTCACTCCCCCTGCTTGTGTTCACTCTCCGGCTGTGTATCTCTCTGTCAAATAAATAAAATCTTAAAAAAAAAAAAAAAAGAAAAAAAGAAATAAAATTTAAAAAAGGAGTAAAATAAAACTGGAACAAGAAAGATGTATGATGTATGTATATCAAACAGGATATGAGCAACTTCCTTGCTGATCTGAACCCCAGCTTTCAAACACTAGATGATTATTTCATCAATTTTTTTGTATTAATTCACAAAATGTAATGGCTACAGACATGGAACACTAAATTTGGGGGTGCCTGGCTAGCTCAGTCAGTAGAGCATGGAACTCTTGATCTCAAATTTGTGAGTTCGAGCCCCACATTGGGTGTAGAAAGGACTTAAAAATAAAATCTTGAGGGGGGGAATATTAGGTTTGAACTGCAAATATTAACATTTTCTCCATCACTTTCTTCAGCAAGGAATAAAATAATAAATCAGGCCCTGATTTTTAGTGCTGTTTGTTTCCATGGTATAAATACTCCCATCACAGGGCACCTGGGTGGCTCAGTGGGTTAAAGCCTCTGCTTTCAGCTCAGGTCATGATCTCAGGGTCCTCGGATTGAGGCTCAGCAGGGAGCCTGCTTCCTCCTTTCTCTGCCTGCCTCGCTGCCTACTTGTGATCTCTCTCTCTGTGTCAAATAAATAAATAAAATCTTGAAAAAAAAAATACTTCCATCATGGCCAATTTCAAGCTACCAACCTGACATCTCCAAGCATGCACCATAGCTCACTATTACATAGTATCTCCACTATATGGACAAAAGAGACAGAGCATCGTTTATGCTAAAATAACGAGGAAGTGATGAATTTGAGTATTTATTACCCTTGTTTTGAATATAATTTAATTATAAGTTTAAAGAATTTAATTATAAGTTTATAGAATTAATTTTTAGTTACGGCTGTACTTATCAACCAACCTGCAAAATTCCTGGAAATTTAACAAGGTAAAGGCAGGCCATGATTCACTGTTATATTCCCAATGTTTAGTACACAAAAGGTGCTCATGCATATTTGTGGAAACAAAGCATAATCTTATAGTTATTTAAGAGTCTGCTCTTCCAAAGGGAATCAAGACTACCCTATAGCAAGACTTTACTGAATCTGGGAATTTTGAATGCTAGAGAAAATAGCACAATGTTCTATGTAACACATCATCTTTTAAGGAGGGAATCTTTTAATACTTAGTATAAGCTCAGATTTAAGACATTTTTGATAAATTCTCCCTGAAATTTCTTCCACAAGACACTTAGGCACTGGAAGTTAATTGTAAATCCTTTAACAGTTTGATCTGGTTTAGCACCCTGGGTGGCATCATTCACAGGGTGTTCCTTAAAGCACATGTGTTCTGGCTCCTACTCTGGAAAAAACAGAGCCCAACAAGTATCTCCAGGCCCCAGAAGGTACTGCGCTGGCACTGAGAACTGCTGGGAGCTTACTCACCGATTCCCTGGATCTCTTTTATAGCTCAGCTTGGGTCGTCCTAAAGCTACTTCTTTTTACATCACTCCTGTTACCTCCCCTCTCCTTTAAGCTTCTTTCTCTAGTCTTCATCCCTCTCCTTCGTTCTCTGCTGACTGCTTCATCAAAGCTGGTTTTGGTCCCCGGCTTCTCATCATCTTCCCCACTCAATATCAACCGTCTTGTCACTAATGACTCCTAGAGCTCCATCAGACTATCTGAATGAATGCTCATCTTTACTTACTATCTTCATGGCAAACAAAGCCTAAAGCACTTCCCCCAGCTCTCAGCAACTGCAGTGTCCTTCAGATCACACTGTGTATCTCTATGCCTTTGACAATACAAGCTTGTCACAGCTGCTCTTCTAAGAATGTCGGAGACAGACTCTACTGCATCAGCCAGGATTTGGTGGGCCTTTATCTTCTGTAGACTGAATAATATGAGCAAAGTAAGGAGTGAGGTTTCATTTTCCCAAGCACAAAATAAAGCTGAATTTGCTTTTTCAGATTATGCATGCTGCTCTCCACCCTAGAGAGTAGCACTACTGCATGAGCCCTCCTTTCTCCTTGGTTATCATCTTCACCCAGTCCCAAGCATTAACATACCCAAGACTCCCTAAATATCTCCTAGATCTGTCTCCCTTTTCCCATTTCTATTGATCGATATGTCTTCATTACCCACCAAGGGAAGTTATCTTAAACTGCCTGCCCATGGGCCCACTCAGCCTCTAGCCCATCTTCCCCAAGTACTTCTCACAGAGTGCCCCTACCCTGTTTAAGAACCTAAAGCTCCCTATCAAAATCTAAGAGAATATTCCTCTTCCTAGGAGATAAACACTTAAGTATTTAGTGGTCAAGGAATGCAATGTCTTTAATTCATATTAAATGAGAGAAAGAAAAAAATATGAAAAGCAAATGGTGCAAAATGAAAACAACTGGTGGTTCTGGGTAAATGAGAGTTCCTCATATTATTCTTGTACTTTTCTGAAATTTTAGCAAAACAAAGTTAGGAAAAAAACAAAACAAAACCCTACACCTCTCATCTTAACATCAAAGCTTAACAATGAACAGCCCCTTCTCACTAAGCACTACAGTCCAGCCTGTTGGTGATGGTCACATCTTTATCTAGTATCTTGTTTTTGTTCCCCTTCTCTACACCTAGACTCAGGATTTCCCCTGCTCCTCCCTAACAACCAGCTTCCTTCACTGACTCACTTCTTCCAGGGGTGCTGAGGAAGGAAAAGAACTAACATTTACCGACCATCTGCTACCAGCCAGGCCAGGATCGTGGTTGGCACTTATTGCATATTCTTTCGTTTACTTTTGCTAACAACTCTGCAAGGGAAGCGAGAGCTCAGCAGAGATTAAGACTTTGGTCCAAGATTACAGAGTACAGAGCTGGAATGAGATCCTAGGTCGGTCTCTGTCATCCACAGCAAAGCTCACACCTCACTACCTCCCTTTGCAGACCAACTCATCCACAGCCTCTCACTCCACATGTTCTTACTGTCTGCTTCCTGCCAGGCCCTATTCTAAATGGTAGGGATACATTAGAGGACAAAACAAATAAAGCTCTGTGACCTCATGCAGCTTCCATTTGACAATAAAAACTGTATTCATCAAACACTAATATACTGCTTACTCCATGTCAGATGTTAGGCTAAGCATTTAATAAATATTAATCTGTTTGATCCTCATAAAAATTATCTGAGTTAGGTATTATTCTTACAAATGAGGAAACTGAGACTAAAAGGTTTCCATAATCTACCCAAGTTCACTTAAGTAGTAAATGGTGAAGCCAAGACTTATACCCAGGCGGTCTGACCCCAGAGCCTAGGCTACTGTGCCTTTCCATAAAGGGAAGTAAAACATGGTGGAGGGTGGTTTAAGTTCTCTGGAAAAAAGGAAAAAGTAAAGGATGATGAAAGGAATTTAGAATACTGGGGGACACTGAAATTTCAGACTGGGTGGCATGAGTAGCTTTTATAAAGAAGGTAACATTTGAGCAAAGGCAGGCAGAGACTAAGGAGGTCAACTGTGTACATCATAGGGAAGACTGCTTCATGGAGACGGAACACTCTGGGGAAAGGTCTGAGGCAGGGCGTGCCTGCGATGTCCAAGAAACAGCAAGGCAGCAGCCATGGAAGCTAGAGCACAGGGAGCAAGGAGAATAATACCCGCTGCTTTTTCAGCAGAATACATTGTTTACACGGGATTCTCTGTATTTGCTTGCTGTTCACTAACTGCTCTTTTACTATTAATCTTGACTCCCCAAGTGAACTATGAACTCTAAGAACAGAGACTGTGACTTCTACCCTCTTCATATGTCCCTAGTACTTTTAAGTGAATGTTTCCTGAACCTGTCTGCCTTGCCTTTGTGGATTCCATAAACCACAAAGAAGACAAGCAGATCCCGTGAGGGCAGCTTTGGACATTGACCATCAGCCCTCCCACACTAGTGGCGAGTGGTAACCTCCACCTGTGGTAATGGTGCTCCTGTGAAAATGTCAGTATGTAAACAGTACTCGTAGTTTGTTTCCAAGCACACCCACAAACATTATACTCAAATTCTATCTCTAGGCTGTCCCATTAAAGATTTATTTATTTATTTGACAGCAAGAGAGCACACAACCAGGGGGAAGGGCAGAGGGAGAAGCAGGCTCCCCTCTGAGCAGAGCCCAGTGCGGAACTTGATCCCAGGACCCGGGGATCATGACCTGAGCAGAAGGCAGACACTTCATTAACTGAGCCACGCAGGTGCCCCTCCAGGATCCCTTTAAATGGCGGAAAGCCAACATCTACTTTACAAATGGCAAAACCATGACACAGAACCATTAAGTGATTCACCTGAGCTCACTGAGCAACAGCTGAGTCAAAGTTTCCTCATATAAGCTGGGAGATCAGGGAATGCAGAGGTACTTGGCACCTTTATCCTCCTTTGTGACCCACCCGCCACCCCACAGCCAGCACAAGGCCTCGCAGACCTAAGACTCTGAGGACTCCTGACTCTGAGATTTCAGATGTCCTGGATCACAAGAATGGGCTCCCTGAAGGTCAGTAATGACTGAGCACAGTGAAGGGTCCCAATCACATCCACACTGGCAAAGACCAAGCATTCAGTTATCAGACAGAACTTAGGTAAATGGAATGAGATGCTCATATTACGCAAAGATAAAAAGCCTTCCCTTTATTACTTTCTCATCAGGTGCAGAATTTCCAGATCCCCTTTTCCACAGTTCCCATGGAACTCAACAAGCTATCACTACTCATGGGGAACTAAAGAGTATGCGATCAAATATTTCCCTATTTCTGGTTTTGGTCTGAAAAAAGAAAATCCTTTTTTTTGCTAAGCTTTTCCTCCCATTTTATTTCCAAAATAAATGACTCCTTGTTCCATTTTTTTCCCCCCAGATCAAGCCCAGAACAAAATCCACCCTAAAAGAATTACTTTCCATAGGCTGGGGAGCAACAGAGAGAAGAAAGCCAAAAGAACATGTTTGTAACCCGAAGTGAGAGCTTGGGTGCTGAGGCGGCTGTGCTCCATTTTGGAAATGAGCCTTCTCATGAGGGCATTAGGAAATGGCAGGAGCTAGTGAGGTAAAATGTGCCTGCCTTCAGGCAGCTCAGCGGCTCAAGACACTGAGTGATCCTCAGCCCTGGGACAGCTTCTGCTTTTGGAAAAGCACTATGACCAGCCCAAGCATGAGTCCTAGAGAACTGTTACAGTGGGGAGTGTGGTTCCCCAAAGCCGAGCAGGGAGTGCCTCTGCCTGCAACTGTCAGAGGGAATAATTCCATCGTTCTTTACATATAGCAGATAGTCTATGAGTAATAGCTTTAGAGGTGTGTTAGCTCCAAACACCATACTTAGATTGTATCAATGTTAACTTCCCTGATGTTGATCACCACACTGTGGTAACCTTTTTCTTGGTAAATTCATGCTGAAGTATTTAACGGTAAAAGGGGGCACGATGTCACCAACTTTCAAATGGGTGAGGAAAAAAATGGGAGGAGAGTGGGGAGAGAATAAAAAAGCAAATGGGACAGAATGTAAATAATTAATAAAATTTCATTTAATAAATCTAGATTGCAGGTACAAGGGAGCTGCTCTTGCAACTTCTCTATAAATGTGAAAGTATTAAAAGGAAAGTTATCCAACAAAGGAACTTTACTTGTGCCCGGACAAACAGGTGGGCATGCTCTCCCAGTTATAGCAGGAGCCACTTCCCACCTAAAGCACTCATGGGCCAAGGCAACAGAGGGGGCTGGCACAGTGACGCTCATGGGGAAACAACTGGAACAATTAACAGTGCTGACAGAAGCTGGGGAGCATGTAAGGCAGGAGCTATCTCTGGGCTTTAGCATTAAGTCATGCTCTCAGATTTTTTCTCCCAAATCAAGTCACATTCTCAGCAATGGAAAATAAGGCCAATTTTACCAAAAAGGGTCTGAGAAGGCATGAAACTGGAAGCTTCAACATCTTCTGGGGCTCTTCTCTCCCCTTATCTCTTCCTATCTAATCAGTGTCCTCTTTCCAAAATGTCTCTGGCATCAAGTCCCTTCCTCTCTATTTCCAATGCCAACAACCTGTTCCATTCCCTGTCATGTCACACCTGAATTACTACCAATCACTCAGGGTGGCCAAATCCAACCTGCAAACAAAGGGTTTTACATTTTTAAATGACTTGGGGGAAAAAAAATCAAAGACTATTTTGAGATATGTGAGCATTATATGAAATTCCAACTTGGAGGGCCATAAATAAAGCTTTGTTGGTACACAGCCATGCCTATTTGTTTACCAGTTGTCTGCGGCTGCTTTCCTGCTACAACAGCAGCTGAGGAGCTGCATCAGAGACCACATGGCCCACTGAAACCTAAAATATTTACTTTCTGACCCTTTATAGAGAAAAGTTTGCCAACTCCTCCACAGGTGGTCTTGCTTGACTTTGATCTTTCCGGCCTGAACCAGATTAATGGACACAAAACACTAATTCCATTATTGTTATTCTGTGTTCCAACACCTCTGGTGAACTCCCTGTTGCCTATAAACTTCACCTGGTCCCATCAGAACAGGTGAATAAACTTGCTTTTAGCAAAAGCCCATAAAGACCATCCCTTTGCTCATGCTGCTCACTGCCTTTTAAAAACTTTTCAAGACTCTGGGAGCATTTCCTGGTTCCCTTTCCTCTGTTCCCAGAGCACCCTATACTTACCCTCATCACAGCTCTTACATTACACTGAAATCATCTATTTGTGTCTGTCTCCCCAGCTACAGTATGATTCCAAGAGGGCAAGGAACATGTCTTACTCATCTCCCAACACCCAGACAGAACGTGGCACAGCAGTCCATAGACACTGAACTCAACTGCAAGCCAATCAGGCTGGCCTCGTCACTGCCCAGCATGCATCCTGCTCACTCTCAAACCCCAGCTTTGTTCACACTGGCACCTAGACAATCTTACCAATGACCTGGCCCAAGTGAGTTAGTGTGGACTAGGTTCAAACCCCAGGGTCTTCCCACTCACCTGCTGTGTGCCTTGGACACTTGTATTTCTGAGTTCTCTTCTACAAAGCAGGGAGGATACATTACCACCTAATTTGCAGGGTGGACAATACCTGCACAGCATCTAAACCAACACCTGGTATATAATAAATTCTTAAAAGGTAACACAGTTGACTCCTAAACAATGGAATGTTGAGGGTGCTAACCCCCACGCAGTTGAAAATCTGCATATAACTTTTGACTCCCTCAACGTAGCCATTAGTGTACTACTGCTGACCAGAGAAGCCTTACCGATAACTTAAACAATTAAGATGTATTTTGGGGGCACCTGGGTGGCTCAGTTGGTTAAGCCACTACCTTCAGCTCAGGTCATGATCCTGAAGTTCCAGGATCGAGTCCCACATTGGGCTCCCAGCTCCGCAGGGAATCTGCTTCTCCCTCCTACCTTCTGCCTTCTCATGTTCTCTCTCACTCTCTCAAATAAACAAAACCTTAAAAAAAAAAAGATGTAGGAGCGCCTGGGTGGCTCAGTTGGTTGAGCAACTGCTTTCGGCTCAGGTCATGATCCTGGAGACCTGCGATCAAGCCCCACATCCGGCTTCCTGCTTGGCGGGAAGCCTGCTTCTCCCTCTCTCTCGGTCCCTCTGCTTGTGTTCCCTCTAGCTGTGTTTCTGCCAAGTGAATAAATAAAACCTTTAAAAAAAAAAAAGATGTATATTGCACATTACATGCATTAAGCATTATTGTCCTTACAACAGGAGTCACCTGTCAGTGTCACTTGGTACTTCATTGCTTTTCTTTCCTCTTTCCCCAAATGTTTTTGTACAATTGTACCGTATCTTCTAAAGCAGATGCATTCGTTAAGAACAGGATAAGGTCATACATCTCTACAAACCTGTGCCCTGCCCTAATATCCAGTATGGTGCAACACAAGAAAGAAGAGCCCAGAAGATGACAAATTAATGAGCAAATTATTCCAGGAAACCTAAATAGTCACTAACAGTTGAGAGCAGGGGGCATTTGAGGGTACTTTCATATTAAGCATGAACCCACACATGCTCTGCCCCTGGAGAAGAAACCCAGTGTCTCAGTATTTAGCTCCAAGTTTCATAAACAGTCAGTACTAGCTAATACACAGGGTGCTCAATAGATACATGGCAGAATTCTACATGCTTACAACCAAATAAAGTGACTAGGATTGTTGTGCCACTGCACAGATCAAGAAACTGAGGCCTAAGGAGGTTAAAGTCACCAAAGTCAGGCACCCTAGTAAATGGTACAGAACAGTCTAGTTCCAGTGTTCGTTTTTTTGTTTTGTTTTGTTTTGAAGATGTATTTATTTGACAGAGAGAAAGAGAACACAAGTAGGCAGAGCGGTACGAAGAGGGAAAGAGAGAGCCCAATACGGAGTTCGATCCCAGGACCCTGGGATCATGACGTGGGCCAAAGGCAAATGCCTAACTGACTGAGCCACCCAGGCACCCCTCAGTGTTCATATTCTTAAGCACTCTATATTTTGGTCTTTTCATCTAATTTATCTCCATCATTCACCAGATGAGAGATATCGATCAGGCAAATCATCTCATCTCACTTAGCCTCATGTTTCCCAACCTATTAAGTGGGCACCATATACTTAAATGTTGTTTAAAGATCAAAGGAGATTATGTCATCAAGTGTTTTTATGAAGTAGAGTCTGATATATTAGTTCCTTTCCCACCTGTCCCATACTTCAATGTAAGTAAGGTTTTTAGCCAAAAAATCTTTGGCCTGCTTTACTCTGCTTGCAGGGAATGATCTATACTTCATCCTGCATTTTCTCGCCTATCGCCTTTGCCCAAGCATTTGGGCCTCATGAAAGCCTGCAGAAATAACCTGGAGACAAGCATGAGAGGAAAGTGCACATGGAGCCGAGTGAGACAGCATTGATAGAGATGGTCCAGATGAATCCTGGTGTGCAAATGAATACTGCATGAGCCAAAGCTGGCCAGCCGGGCACTGCCAGGATGCGCCCTGACTGACAGCCATAACAGCATCTGGTTCTGTCTGTCGTACCAGCAAGCTGGGATGAGAGGCCTGGGAGCCTGTAAAGACAGAGCCTAATAACTCCTGTGGCTCTAAGGCTGCATGCATACTGAGGGATGGACAGGGTCCCGGCAGGTAAGTGATGCAGATCAGACTGACTGAAAAAGTTGTACACAGATAAAGTTAAATTTTGGGGCACCTGGGTGGCTTGGTTGTTCAGTGTCTGCCTTCGGCTCAGGTCATGATCCCAGGTTCCTGGGATCAAGCCCCACATCGGGCTCCCTGCTCCATGGAAAGCCTGCTTCTCCCTCCCCCACTCCCCCTGCTTTTGTTCTCTCTCGCTGGGTCTCTCCCTGTCAAATAAATAAATAAAATCTTAAAAAAAAAATTAAAAAAGAAAAATTAAAATTTTAAATTCCTAGAGAGAGAATTTTGTTGCAAAATTTCTTTACTGTGAAGGATTAAATTTAAAGCCAAGAACTACAGGGGCGCCTGGGTGGCTCAGTTGGTTGAGTAACTGCCTTTGGCGGGATCGAGTCCCACATCGGGCTCCCTGCTTGGCAGGAGGCCTGCTTCTCCCTCTCTCACTCCCCCTGCTTGTGTTCCCTCTCTGGCTGTGTTTCTCTCTGTCAAATAAATAAAATCTTTAAAAAAAAATAATAAAGCCAAGAATTACAGACACACACTATCATATTTAGGAGGTCAATACAATTTCCATACATCAAGTTTGCCTAACGCAAGGGATACCTTTAAACTGATGAGCCCTTCTCGGGAGCCACTGGTCATGGACAGAGAGAAATTTTCATTAGCAGCATGTGAAAGAATCCTAAGTGTTATTACCAAGCTGAGTCAACTCAATTTCCCGGAAACATAAGTAATTTCTGCTTGAATGGACTTCATCATAGTGATCTAAAGGTCTTATAAAAGACTAAAAAACACAAGTAAAAATTGCCTCACTAAGCATATCAAGCAATAAGAAGCCCCATTAGGCCTTTTCCACAATATATCAGCTTTCAAAAATAGCGCATGACAAGGGGATACGGAAGGAAGATGGAGGAGCAGGAGGGCTGGCAGATACCAATCACTACAAGGCTAGCACTGGGTGCCCAGGTCACTGTTGGCACAGTGATGTGGTCCTAGAGTTAGAAAGGAGCCACGGTGGTAACATGGTCTGATCTAATTCCCAAAGCACTTTACCAGTGTCTTCATGCCCAGGACTGCTCTCACCTCTGCTAGAACACCTGGAAAGGGCACAGCCCAGCAATATGCTCTCCTAGCAAGGGCTACTGGTCTCCTGGAGCACCTGTACCTACAAGCAAGCAGGAATTCTGCAAGGACAAGTGCACCAAACCCAACAGATTTGCAGTCGTGATGGGTCGAAGGGCAATCTGCAGGAAAGGGACGTGGCCCCAGCCTTTCCTGCAACCAAGGTGCAAAGCTGGTCCTCGGAAAGGAGCTGTAAAGAGACCCTCTGTTTGCTAAAACACAAACATTCCAGAAACAACAGCCATGGGGCGGGGGGTAAATTTCAGAAATTCTCAATCTTATGTGCATGAAATGAACAAAACTGAACCAAGAAGAAGTATTTTGCCAGTAAGTAAGTATAAATTTTCTCACCAGCCCATGTTCAGGGCTCCCTGGCTAGTGAAGTCACTTATCATAACACACTACAGTTTTCTGGATTTGTGTCAAACTGCCTTAGAAATCTGGTGACCTCTTATAAGTAGACATTGTTTCAATACCTGGCACTTGCTTTTTTATATAGTACTTACTCAATAAATGCATACTAAAACCAAGTCCCAGTGTGTAACCTAAAACTCTTAGGTTCTAAAACTTCTTTTTTCCCTGGCTCCCTGAAGGTGATTGAGGTCCACAGGCTTCTTGGTGCCCTACTGAGCCCAGTAAGGTGTACAGTAAATCCCAGGGTCTGACTCATGTTGTCATCTCGTGAATTTCTTTCCCCTGCCCAATACTGTCTTCTTCTTCCTTATTTTCTTCCTTTTGCTCCTTCAACATTTCACCTTACAACAAGATGATTCAGAGTCATCCAGCCTCTGCAACTTACTGGCTTATGGACCTTACCCTCTCTGGAACAGTTTTCCTATGATAAAATAGGAGTGTCTACCTGAAGACTAGACATCATGTGTGTATATTAAAGCATTCGGCACAGTATCTGACCCATAGTAACATTCAGTAAGTGACAGCTATTACTACATAACTGTCCACAGGACTCACTTGTCTAAAGATACTTAAAATGCCAAAGGCAGAAGGTTGATTCCCACCGCCCCCCCTTCCTCTGCAAGTCTGGTTTTGAGAAAAACCTGTTCGGAAACAAACTGACACATGTCCTTGTCACTAGTCACAATACTTCCCTTTTCCTTTTTCACAGGGAAATAAATGACCCTGACCAGTTATGACTAAACTGGGTAAGAGGTTCTGTTCCAAACATGGTTAGGACCCCAGACTAGTTTATTTAATTAAGAAAATGAAACTAAAATCATCCATAAAGTAGTTGAGCTAGGGTAATGAGAGGGTTTGCTCAAGTTCTAGGTCCTGGAGAATTAGCAACCCATGCCAAGCAAAAAGGTAAAGAGGAAAAGGAAAGGGCTCCTCATCTTTTCTGGGAGCAGCATTATAATCAGTACTTTTTCTAGATCCCATGGTCCAGCCCCTGGGTCCCTGAAGGCTCTGTACACTGTCCTTGGTATCCCTTTTTGGAAGCCCACCTAGGCCACTCTAAATGCTTCAGAATTACCTTCTCTATCTCTGCCCCAATTTTAAACGAATATACCAGTTAACCTCAATGCATCACTCTTACAGATCAATAACTTAAAAGTAAAGAGAGAGTTAAATGTGAAAATGGAGGGGAAGCTGTAAGAGAGGAAAGGTGGCCTTCAGGACAGAGAAACTCTTTTAGGTACAAATGTACCCAAGTCAGCTGCCCTTAACTGGTCCATAAGAGCACAAATCTGGAACCAAATGCCTAAGTCTGAAGACAGTCTCCACCACTTTCTAAGTGAGACACCTACTTAGTATCTCTCTTAGGCTCACTCACTGCTCCCTATGCCTTGAATTTCTCGTGTAGAAAGCAGGGACCCAACAGCCGCGATCCTCTATGGCTGTTGCAAAGACTGAACGAGTTTATCCATGCAGAGCCTGGTACAGAGTCAGCTGTCTCTAAGTATCTGCCGCGGCTGCCAGTGCTAACGCCATTATCATCCTCATGCTACTTTGCCCACTTCTTTTCCTTTTCCACTCACAAACCCAACAATTCTCAATCAAAAGCAGCTTTGGTGGTGGAGGTGGGTGAAGCGAGGGGGGAAGACAGGGAAGAGTGCAGCAGGGACCTTCACAAGTCAGCATTTTGTAGGCTGGGAGCAGTCTGTGCTGAAGGTCTGTTGTGTAACCCAGAGGGGCTACAGGAACTATTAGTATTGTTACTCTTGATCTTCCCTTTGAATGATTACTCTACTCTTCCTCTCTCCTCTGGTTCCAACACTGACAGAGGGAAGACCTCCCCAGACTCAGCCTTCCTCCATACTTTACATAAATCAACAACAGAAAAGCAGGGAAGAAGAGAGGACAAAGCTGGGACCAAACAAAATTCCATTTTGCTTTTTAGTTATTATTTAAAACAGTATAGAAGTCAACTAAAGTTAAAGGGGCGCCTGGGTGGCTCAGTTGTTAAGTGTCTGCCTTCGGCTTAAGTCATGATCTCAGCTCAGGTCATGATCCTGGAGTCCCAGGATCAAGCCTCACATCGGGCTCCCTGCTCCGTGGAAAAGCTGCTTCTCACTCTCTCACTCCCCCTGCTTGTGTTCCCTCTCTGGCTGTGTCTCTGTCAAATAAATAAAGTCTTAAAAAAAAAAAAAAAAGCTACCAAAAAAGTTAACCACTTGCCACTCTCTTTCCAGAGTTAACCAAACCACATCCTTCACTGGAGATACAATTGAAAAGACCGCTGTAGACCTATCTAATGCAGAAAGACTCCTTTCCTGGCTTCTATTCACACACCAACACATGCTCGCTTCTCCCTTCTTGTGATAGACACTGAGGAGGCCATGCAAGAGGGATGCAGGGAGACTCAGCTGTTCTCACCACAGAACTTAATACTTAGCAGAAACTCCTGCCCTTCTTTTCCGTGGTACAAACCAACAGTCCTACTTCTTCCCCCTTCCGTAATCTGATTATCACCACTTTCCTTTTTTTTTTGTAAATTCTGGCAGTTTTCTCTGTAAAATTCTGAATCCACAATGATAAGTCAATGAATTGCAGTTGGGGGGGGGGGTGACAGTTTCCCTGTCCTCCTTCCCCAGCTTCTTGATGACTATAAGCCTTCATATTCAAAGATAACTAAAGCCCAAACCATGACAACAGCAAGTCATGTACAGTTGAGCCCACTGGGTTATGGATGTTCTATCCACTAATATATCCCAAGCATCACAGAGCCTGCCATATTCCACCACTCTACCCAACTCCAAAGGATCAGAGCTGAACTCTGAAAAGTGGAAGCAAAGATGGGGGAGGGAAGCATAAAAGGAAGGGGAAGTCCACAAAGAGTTTAGGTAAATTTCCAAACAATATCCCCATCATTCCCATAACTAACTGCATTATTTGTAGAAGCTAAAGCCTGAAAAAGGAATCAGAATTTCAACTTTGCCATCTAAAGGAGAAACTGAGAGCCTTACTATACAGATTTTAGCCCAGTGCTGCCATGTCTTCAGGTTTATAATTTTAATCCACAATCTTAAATTTAAAAAGCCTGGGTACTAAAGATATCCCCTGGATTAGAAAATCACAGATTCCCTGTCCAGAAACCACCTTGATTCTCTCTGTCCCTATTCTCACCTCCTGGTCTTATTAAGTACTTCCTACTCTCCAAATATAGATGCTTTTTCAGCTCTGATTATTTTTCCTAAAGTAACGACCTTCCACCTGGCCAGAAGAATTCTTCTGGCTCGAGAAAAAGTCCAGGGTGTGAAAACTTTACATCAATGAAAAATAAAGGCCCAGTACAATCACAGCTCATGAGGCCCAAGGGAGGAACCGGCAACAGGAGTTAGGGACTGACGTCTGCCCTTTAGTCACCACTAAAGCTTGGGATTTAAGAGCACACACTTCGAGATCTGACAGCCCAGGTTTGAGTGCAGCCCCGAGGGGTTGAGTGCAGCCCCCAACTCCTTTGACCGAGGGTCCTATCAAACCCTACTTCCTTATGTGTAAAACTGGGTAAGAACCAGGTCCATGTTCCCAAAGATTCTTTGCAAGAGGAATACTCAAACCATGTTTTTCCTATAATTCTGGAATTAATTGAAGTTACTTAATATACTATCAAAAAAGCTCAGGGACGCCTGGGTGGCTCAGTTGGTTAAGTGACTGCCTTCGGCTCAGGTCATGATCCCGGAGACCCGGGATCGAGTCCCGCATCGGGCTCCCTGCTCAGCAGGAAGCCTGCTTCTCCCTCTCTGACTCCCCCTGCTTGTGTTCCCTCTCTGGCTATGTTTCTCTCTGTCAAATAAATAAAATCTAAAAAAAAAAAAAAAAAAAAGCTCAAAAATGTTTAAAACATGGAACACAATAAGAATTCACTAAGGGGGCTAAAACAACCAGAGCCAAATTTCTGACCTGAGAGTACATTTGACAATCAAACACAGAATGTATACTATCCTCTTAAAGGCTCTTTACAGATGTGCTCAAGGGGAGAAAGCAACCACAATAATGAACTGGCATCTGTGTGGCCAGGTAATGAGATGGCTAAACCTTCCGGCTGGCAGCAGCAATGCAAAAAACAGGTATCTTCTCACTATAAAACCCAACTCATTCTCACCCTTGGGGTACAAGCCATCACCCTAAATGATTGTCTGCATAGCAAACTGTCAGATGGGACCAAATACCAACAATACCAATGTTCTGATGTTTAAACGCAACTACAACCTACTAAAAAAGAAAAAAGCAATAATCCTTATTTAAAAAAAAAAAAAAACACTCTTTGGAGTGCCTGGGTGGCTCATCTGCCTTTGGCTCAGGTCATGATCCCAGGGTCACGGCATGGAGCCCTGCATCAGGCTCCCAGCTCTGCAGGAAGCCTGCTTCTCCCTCTCCCACTCCCTCTGCTTGTATTCTCTCTTTCTCTCTCTCTCTCTCTCTCTCTCTCTCTCTCTCTCTCTCCTCTCTCGCTGCCCCTCTATGTCAAATAAACAAATAAAATCTTTTTAAAAAAATAAAAGAGAGACTTTTCACAATTCTCTGCATTAACGCACTTCAGGTTAACCTTAATGTTGGTGTTAAACACCAACATTAAAAGAACCTAACTGTGATCTGCATACATTCTTGAAAATGCTTTCCCTGAATTAAACCTCTGGAGAAAAAAACCAGCCAATACATAGGGCTAATCCATGCCCCCTAATGGGAAGAGGCAGAGGCCTTGCCTGAGGGGCCCAACGAACAACTGTGATGACTAGTTTACCATCCATGCCAGAACCTGCAAAGGCTATCACTATGTCTGGCTTTCTGCTAACACAAGGCAAGTCTCATATATGTTAGGGCTCCTCGAGGTGGTTTTTAAACTAGGAATTTACAGTGTACCACACAGACTTCCAATAACACTATCACCTTGTAAGGCAGTTAGGCAAGGGGGGGATGGCTCATAGATAAGTGACGTATGTGGCTGCCATCATCTCACCCAGTCTACCACTACCCTAAGAAAACAAAAGGCAAAAGCACTTCGTGGTTCTCGTGGCCACCTGCCCAGAGCGACCCAGCGACCCACACTCAGCCCCTGCTAGACACCAGATTAGGATATCAAGACAGGACCTGCCCCCTGAAGGCCGACGGTCGCCTGGCCAAGGTGCAACAGAGAAGTCCCATATCCCAGCTCGAGTGGAAGGCGAATGATGGCCCGGAGGCTGGGTTGGGGCGGCAGGGCAGTACGCACCCCAACCGTAAGCCTCGGGACCCCGGTTAAGATAAGATATCTCCGCCCCCGCCCCCAAGGCTTCCCCAGAACACTGAGTCCCAGTCACTCTCCCTCCCACTTACACAAGACGCTGGAAGCCTCCCCGCTCCCCTGGCTTACCCCCGAGCCGGCCTCCCCTGGAACTCCCGAGCACGCGCGGCCACACTTGACCGAACATCCAACTCCAGGAGGTCAAGGACAGGGGCCGGGAGGGCCGGGGAAGAGCAAGGAGGGGCTTCCTCGTCCGCTCTGCCGCCCCGCTAAGGAAAGGGCCCGAAGGGGCCGCCAGAAGGAGGCGCCAAGCGCCCACGGCGGGTCCCGAGCCCTCCGGGCTGCCCAGGGGCTTCAGCCACAGGTCTGGTCGCGGCGGGCGCTGGCTCTAGAGCCACCCCTTGGAGGCCCCAGAAACCCTGCGCTCAGGGCGCGGGTGGGATGCGGACCCACAGAGCGGTTGGGGCCGGTCTAGGTCCCGAAGCCCAGTCCTCACCTCCGCCTCATGCTGGTGTGTCCCCTGGCGCCGGCGACCTCTGGCCGGCCCGGGCCGCCGAGCCCCGCTCCGGGCCCGCAGCCCCGCAGCCCCGCAGCCCCGCAGCCCCGCAGCGCCCGCGCTCCAGCCGCAACGTCCGCGCGGGCAACAGCAGCAGCGGCAGCTGAAGCAGCGGCGCCGCCGCCGGAGGCTGGGCGGGCACATGGGAGGGCGGGGGCTGCGGCCCTTCAGTCCTGACCATAGGACCACAGCCTCGGGGGCGGAAGATCTAAGTGCGCCTCTGAAACTGGCATGTGGTTTATGTCCTCAGGGATGCTGTTGCTACCTGCAGGCTTAACTTTGACAGAAGCCTAATGTTATATGCAAAAAGTAAAGAAATGGGCTGTCGCCCCTCCCTTCCTCCTCTCTACCCCCCCACACGTTCCATATGGTACATTCCTCAAAGCCCAGCCCTATTTAGAAAGGGAGGAGTTGATTGGTTGGAAATCTTGGAAGGGCGCAAGAAACCGCACAAAATGGCCAATGGAAAAACACGGTGGGCATATCAAACCCGCCAGATGGGAAGAAGAGAGGATGCGTTTAAAGGGAACTTGTTTGTTGCCCTCAGAAGCCGTCACAAAACAAAAGTAGAATTTTCTTCCTGATCTTATCCAGACGGGAAACAAAGAGAGTAGGGGATCCTCAGATTTGGGGGTTAGAGAGCTAAAACAAGATATGGAGAGAATTGAACCAGATAGATGTGTGTGACTTTGGGTAGGTTACTCTCTATCTTTCAGCCTCAGTTTTCTCATCTAATCCAATGATAATATTGGACTAGAAACGATCTCTGACAATCCTTTTCATGTTTTGTGATCCTACAATCCTTTGCGTGGGATTAGCAATATTTACATATATTCTTCAATTTTCAGTTTTCGGTATGCTTCCCCATCTTAAAGAATGTTGGTTGAAAGTAGACTTTCTGAAACCAAGTCCTCTATACAGACAGTATTAACCCCATCTTTTGTAAAGACAAATTCAATATTCTTTGTCCCTCTTCTTAAAGCAAAGCATTCTTCTTAACATCAAGAATACTTCCCCCTACAGATATCTCATAATTTCTACCCTTCCAAGAGTCACCTTTTCTTTTTCCTTCTCTTCCTCCACAGTATCAAAGTTTCAGTTCGTAATTACTACACCTGTTGACGGGTCCAGAGTACCTGCCTTTAGCAACAACGCTCGATGGGCAGTCCCCATTAGAGTCACTGAAGCACTATCTGAAGTGTCTGGCATACCGTTCAACTATTCATGGCCAATTATACTTTCAGTCACACTACATGTCAAATTCAAGACTTTGAAAACATCCCTTGGGGGCCTAGTCTGCTCTATATTATAGCTTTATACTGGCAGCTAGACCGACCTTTTTTTTGGCCACCAAACTTCAGATCAACTCCACCTTTATCTTTCAGAACTTATCAACCTTCCATCATCTAGTCACTCTACATCCACTTAACCTTCTTCCAAATTTTAAGAGATATTTGGGATACTTTTCTGATAGCTCCATTCTCCACCCCCTCACCTCATCTTCGAGCTATTATCCAGTGAGTTCTAGAAAGTCCAGTTTCTCCATGAAGTCTTCTCAGATTGATTAACAGAACCTGCTAGCTTATAGAGCTCCCATTTCTACTCAATGCCACCATAGCCCTGAGTTTCTGCCCCAGTATGCAATTTCTATTAATAAAATTACCTCTCTCATTCATTTACAGCAGTAGCTGCTGCTTACATCCATTAAACGCTTACTATGTGCTAAGTACTATTGGGAAGTGCTCTGTACGTATCATCTCACTTCACCATCACATTAACTATATGAAGTGCTATTATTATTCCTGTTTTATGGAGAGAAAGTGAGCCTTAGAGAAGCTGACTTGCCCAAGTACACACAGCTGAAAACTGGTTTCTACCTTCACAACTCCACAGTGCAATACTGTCTCCTATTTCTTAAGAACCTGCAGCTTTCCATACAAAAGATAATGTCATACACATATCATTTTTTACATGTCCATACCTATAATATCATTTCGGCCTTAAAATAACCATGTCAGGAAGGTTAGGAGCAGTTTGTCTGCAGTGAGGAAGAAAACTGCATCTCAGAAAGACTGACCAGTTTAGCTATGGTGACAAGTCTGGTAAATAATGAAGTCTGGTTTTCCAAGATGTCCTTTTTTTCCCACTGAAATCCCTGCTCCCTGAGTGACCACAGTCTTTTCACATATAACCAGTAGAGAAGAATTATAAGCAACACAGGAACAAATAACAACAAAAGCCCCACCATGGAATCCAGGATGAATGGCACCAGTGCTGACAGTGGGCAAAAAACAAGTCAAGGAAGGCTTCTACAAAGACTGAGAAGCACTATGTATTTCTTTCTCCTGGCTTGTTGTTTATATTCTGTCTCTGAGATTATGCCTTTGACACACCTGGAAAATTCAATAGCAAAGGGCAACTAACACTGCCCCCAACCCCCACCACCTGTACCTACTGTACCTAGAGATAGAATCAGCCCTGTGCCCATGAGAAAGGGATTTCTATGTGCAGGGCTGCTGCTCACAGATTCTGGAAAGTTTCGTAGTCGCTGTTTAGTAAAGTACCCTGCTCTGCTGACACTTGTAACACAAGCCCTGAAAATATAAGCCGGGCTGGTGATCTCATGCTTTTTAAACTGCAGAAATCTTCTTCATGGGGTGGACAGGCAGGCAAAATCATGTGTGAGCCAGTAAACTTTTAATGTCGAGAAGAAGCCTAAGCATGATAATTCTGAAGTCAATATTTCTCTTTTGCTCTTTGCCTGGCCCAGAACTAGGCAGTCCAGTTAATTTTCACTCCCACTGCTCTCCTGTCTTTTCTTATCCCCAGAGAGCTCGAAAATGCCTCTGTTTATCTATGTGTTAAATTTACGCACTCTAACCTTCAGTGGGCACCTACCATGAGCAAAGGACAGTCAGACTGTGTGGGGTTACCTAGTTGGATCATACATGAAGACTGTATTCACCTAGTGGAAAGGGTGATAAACATCAGATCCACTTGGTGAGGAATGGGTCAGCCTGAACTCCTTAAAAAGTGTGTGACATGATTCCATCCCCAGGCTGATTGCAAGCTCATGTTGGAAAGCCTGTCCTCTAGAGTAGGAGGAAGAGCACTGGGCTAGCTTCTGGGAGAGGGGGTGGGGGGAAAGGGCACCTGTCCTGGAGAGGAAGGTGGAAAAATGGAGGGTACCCAGGAATAACAGGACATTTACCAAACAGTAGGGGGAATAATATCAACCCATAATTTGGCCATTAAAAGAATTATGGTGTATTCTGTCTTACTTTTTTTTATATAAAGGTAACATTCACTTTGAGTCCATGTAACTTTATTTTTTTTAAAGATTTTATATATTTATGATAGAGATAGCAAGAGAGGGAACACAAGCATGGAGGGAGCTGGAGAGGGAGAAGAAGGCTCACCAACGAGCAGGGAGCCCTAAGGGGACTCGATCCCAGGACACGGGTATCATGACCTGAGCCAAAGACATACTTAACAACAGAGCCACCCAGGCACCCCTATTCTGTCTTACTTTTAAGAAAAAAATTTTTTTCTGATTTCTTTTTTTTTTTTTTAAAGATTTTATTTATTTGACAGAGAGAAACACAGCCAGAGAGGGAACACAAGCAGGGGGAGTGAGAGAGGGAGAAGCAGGCTTCCCGCCGAGCAGGGAGCCCGATGTGGGGCTGATCCCAGGTCTCTGGGATTATGACCTGAGCCGAAGGCAGTCGCTTAACCAACTGAGCCACCCAGGCGCCCCTTTTTTTTCTGATTTCAAAGGTAATGCATGTTCATTGTTTAAAAAAATTTTAATACAGAAAAGTACAAAAATTAAAATTACTCGTTACCCTTAACAGCATATCACTATTACTATTTTCATGTATTTTTCCAGTATTTTCTTTGTGTATGTGTGCATGTCTTTTTTGTATGTATTTTTTAAACAAAATTTAATCAAACTATTCTGCAGTCTATTTTCTCCATAACAATAGACTAAGAATTTTCCCATTTCAATAAATGTTATTCTAATACATGACTTTAAGTGGATATACTTTCAGTTATTTAACCAAGATTTCTTTTTAGTCATTAAGATTATTTCCAATTTTCCACTATTATATGTAATTTCAAAGATTATCCATATATAAATGTTTATGATTATTTCTTGGTATTTCTAGAAATACAATTCCTTGGTCAAAGGTCATGCACATTTTTTCAATGTTCCATATATATTGACAAATTGTCTTTCAGGAAGTTTGCACAAGTTACTTTCCCACCAGCAACCAATGAAGGGGCTATTTCTCTGAACTCTCACCAATCCTGAGCATATCTCTTCTTTCGTCATCTTTATTTTGATAATGAAAAACCTTGTTGTTTTAATTGTTATAGTGTATTTTTACCTATCAAAGTGATAAATATATATTTTTCCTTCTAAGTGCTCTGAAATTAAACAGCAAAGTGAATGTTTCCCTTTTCCTTCATTTACCCACCCTTCTCCCAAATCCCTGAAAAAAAGAAAAATCAGAGTAGAATCTGCTCAAGTGATCAATGTCCAGACAAACTCAGTGTCGTTTTGCCTGAACCAATAAAAAAGGTAGTGGAACAGATGGCTCAAGGCAACACATAAATCTATACATTATAACTTTGAAAAGGGTGACAAATCCATGCACAGAAATTTTTTCAGTTTT